>JAODJU010000119.1:28900492-28915179 GCA_026776725.1 Gnathonemus echidnorhynchus | reverse complement strand
CAGAAACCCCCCTTTTCAGGTAAGAGTACAGACACAGAAACCCCCCTTTTCAGGTAAGAGTACAGACACAGAAACCCCCCTTTTCAGGTAAGAGTACAGACACAGAAACCCTCCTTTTCAGGAAAGAATGCGCATGATGCCTCTAAGGTTGGTGGGTTTTCCCGTTTCTATGCTCAAATGATGCATGAGAGTGGAGAACCTGGGTGATTTTGGGCCCCATCACAGTGTATCATACTGGGCCCCCGACCCAGACGAATCCAATTAAGTTCCAAATTCTTTTGGGCCTGTCACTCGGGGGCCCTTGGAATCATCCTGACTGTATGACATCCCTGCATGGAGTTTCCACCTCTCAGCACGCCATCAAGGTGGTGCCTTCACCCAGCTCCCTAACCCTACCGATGCTATCTGCTTCACATGCTGTCTGCCTGCTAGCCCGCTGATGTTCTCCACCAGCTCAGAAGTCCTAAGTGGCATGTAGCTGATCAGAAGAGCAACTGTTACAATGTAGCAGGGTACCACACATCACCCCCAGGCAGCTGCAGGGGAAATTACTGGCTTCATTCCAAATTATGATGGTAATTCAGAGATATTATGTAATTAGAATTAATACAGCTACCATTCAATGCAATATCATCATACAGACATGCAAAGATTTCCTTTAATGATAAGATTGTCATCTACCATCTTTATTTACCTCAAACTTTTACATTTGTATTTTATCTGTAGCACTCTAATGTTTTTCGGAGTTAAACCTGTTTCAACTCATACAATCACCATTCAGGTATACGTCATTCTTTCATTATTTGGGAATTTGTATGTGAAGCACCAGAGAGAAAGAGATAAATGCACTTGTTGCACTAGTAGCCTGAAATGTAGTGTGGCATCAAACACTTCTACAGTTATAAGGTGTTTTCAAGGTGATCTGAACAGGCTCATCAAATGCTCCCACTCATAAAAGTGAGAAAGAGGAATGGAAAATTAAGGGAGACAAAGCTGATACCAAATTGTAGCCTAATGCACAATGTCCAGTCCAGACCTTAAAAGTGAGAGGCTTTACATACTGAGCAATAAACTTGATATAACAAAGAGAGAGGAAGCATCTGAGAAAAGCTTGTTTAAATTATATTATAGAAAAGATTTAATGTTGTAGACTAAACTATTTTTGGTACTGACAACAACTGCATGCTCTTCTGATTCTCCTCCTTCATCTGAGTAAAGGTCTCCATCCTGTGCTGGGAATCTGAAAGCTTGATCTTTGGTGGTGTGAATGGAGACATTCCAGCCCCACTGGGTGTGTCAGAAGCCACATGACCTGGATTCTGCACTCTGCTGATCCAGAACATGAAATACAAACATTACAAGGTTTGTTTTTGAAAATGATTGTAGCTTAAGGTCAAGGGGGGCAACATTTTAAATGACTTCTGCGTTAAATAATATATGTGCGGATGGCTCTCTGCCTCAACAGGAACAGAAAATTCTATCAAGTGGTCTGAGGTACGCAAAACAGTCCGATCGACTGTTCCTGATTCCAGGAAAGAGTCACTGGGCCATTTGTGTTACCCAAACCAACCCCCCTCCCCCCCACCTCTGCTTGGGGGTGTGGACAGTAACACTGCAGCAGATGTCAGTTGAGAGTCTGACCTACTTCCTAGACCCCAGTCGTGATGTGCTGATGTCCAGCAGGTCTGTAATCCTGACAAACATTAATACCTCTTTAGGTATATTAATACTCGTAGAAATAGCTAAATATTAGTTATCTGGGAGATGCTTTGCACAGCCTCGTTCTAAACGTTTCGCAGCTCCAAGCATATGCAGCATGCAAAGCCCATGCCGGTGCGAGGAAACTCAGGGGGAGTTTTGGTTGGCCCTCAGCTTCTCCTTCCATCTCCTCCAGCTGCAAGCCCCGAGACACTCGCCCGAGGCTCTGTTTAGACCTGAAGAGCCGCAATTACAGTAAAAACGGGCCTTTTCGTGACAGTCCATGTACGTCTCAGCCGGAAAGCTCTCCGTCATCATTTTTGTAGAGGCTGGTGATGCCGTATTCTGAGACGCCCGCTCAACCCAGTGCAAATTATTTGAGGCATCAAGCCAAGAGGAGCCCATCAAGCAAACATAAGTCAGTTCTTAGGACCACCATCAGGACACTCAATGTATCCATTCTTTTGGTGCATTATTTTACTCAAAATATTCTGACTACGAGTCACAGCTTTAATCCTTTTCATAAAGCACATATCGATTTGTTTATTTATTTCAGCTATTTTATGTATCACTGTGCATAAATTTAGGGCGAATTAGAGACACAAATTCACCCTAAACTTCAAGTCAACCGGACTTGTGGGCAAAGCAGGTGTGAACTTCACACACAAAGAGCCCTGGGAACACATCCTGCCCTCCTGGGGGACTGAAGCCACAGTGCTATGAACTGGGCCGCTGTGGCACACGGACCAGTTCAGTTTGTCTGCCTTTGTCCAGAACGCAACCTACTAGTCAAAAGTTTGGACTCTTTTCTTACCCACAATGCATTCAGTCATACAAATGAATTACTCTGTAAAACTTGTAAAATGTAGGGAGAACCATTATCTCCAATAAAGGCACATTTCAGTATTTTTTTCTCCTTTTTTCAGTCTTATTTACCTTTGACCATGTTGGATGGAGCACATCTGAAACATGGATCAGCTCCGTGTAACCTGAGCCTGCAGGTTTCTTGATGTTAAACAGCTTTTATGAGCCAGCAGGAAGCTGGACCTGGGAGGACGTGGATGGGTTATGGCCGCCAAAGACACCCGATCCTGCGGATCTGAGCCGTAACACCTTGGCGGGTCCAGACCCAGCCTACTCGGGTCACGGTGATGTAATGCCCCTGGCTGTCTCTCCGCCAACTCACTGTCATCGGCCTTCCGTCTCCATGTCAACAGCATTTTTTTTTTTTTACATTTCATTCGCTTAACAGACGCTCGCAACCAGAGCAACGCAAAGCTGCCAATTGGGGACTCTCCAACGCATAACTGAAAGAATGTTAGGGGAATGCTGGTAGAGGCCACACGCGTGGATATACCATGTTAATTACTAAGAATAAAAGCCTCTGTGTGTTATACGATTAAGGGAGGGTCTGAAGAACCGCTCCGAACAACTGCTTTGGCAGCAGGACCATGGAATAGCCACAAACTACAAATTAACTTCAAGGATGAAAATTCCCTTTATTTAGACGTCAGAGCTGAACTTGTCCAGACCTGCAGGAACAGAGTGAGTATTGGTCTGGGTCATTTTTTTTTTTTAAGTACGTCATTTGTATTGGGCTGGGTACTCTGGTAACATATGTAACGAAATTGTTACAAATACCTACACTCTTGGCAGCTGAACGTAACGCTAAAATAACACAGTAAGACGAAAGAATATGTATTTGCTTTTGTCTTGTCCATCCTTTGTCTTGTCCAACAAAGACAAACAATCTGTTTATTCTGCTCATCTTTGAGCTTGTTGAGTTTAGGCGCCAATTTTCATGCCCGATCTAAACTCTTATATTTTGATCTGGACTTGCGGTGAATTCCTGTGAGTTTAACGTTAGGTTTATTTATCGCTTTCTTTGCTGGAAGCTTTTTTAAAATTATTTCCCCCTGTGATTCTATCAACAATATCATTTAACGACAGAAAGGGGGGTTGCGGACGTGGTAGGTCAAAGACAGGGATGTGGGCAGAGGCGACTGGCATGCCCCGCGTGTGGGCTGGTCCGGGTCAGCCTGCGTGACGGCCGCGTATCAGCAGCTCTCTAATTATGATTTAAAGCAGGCACCAAAAATATTTCCATCTGCATAGAATCTGGCTGTTTTCACACTGGCTGTCAGCAGAAAAATGGAGTCATTACTCACTGGTAAAATAAACGAGTGAAACGAGACTTCAGGAGATGTCGTCGAACCAAGCGAAAAATTTGTATTCATACATGCACATCTCTCACCTGGGGGGGGCACTAAGGATTTTTGCTTCAAGAGCGCTGACATGGTGGGATGGTGTCCGGGGGGGTCCCTCGGCCTGAGACTGACACAAGCTTGGGTCACCAAAGGGAATTCCTACCAGTCGGGTGTGAAGACCAGAGACCGATGTATTAATCTTAGCCTACACTGATGATTGGGAATTCTCAGATGGTTATTGAATCCATATTATTGTTATTATTATTATTGTTGTTGTTTTGTTTTTGTTGTTGTCAGTCAGCCCCCCCCCCTGTGTTTTTGCACTGGATAAGTGGCTGGAAGATGGATGGATTGATCATTACTCTCTAAGAATCAGTCGCTCAGATAGAAGTGGCGCTCAAAGGCCCCATTGGGACGCCGCTACACCCATCCAGTAAATGCGTCACACCTGGCCGTCAAGCCGAGGCTGTCGATCGTGTCGTGACTAATCCCAGCTCTCACCCCCCCTTGGTGATGGGCCGCTGGACGTGTTCGGGCTATTTGTTGTCAGGGGGACGGGGTTGGGAGGGGGTGGGGGTCGATCACAGCCGGCTTCTGGTCTCCTGACAAGACGGCGGACGGCGGACGGGGTAGCGGTACAAGCATTTGTGGTTTGGCGTATATACAGTAAGTGTTTTATGGGGACGCCAACAGTTTATGACATGTTAAAATTCCCCCACCCCTGGCTCTGGCCAGTTATAACATTTATGGAGATACAGAATCTTCCCCCACCCCCCTCATACACGTCTAGTTAGACAGACGTAACCACCTGGGGCCCATTTCACGAAGCAGGATTTCTTGCTTAGCCGGATAACTTGTTGGATTTAAGGTAGTATGGGCAAAGGGACTTTCTCTTCTTTCACTTACATTTAGAACAGACTACCTTAAATCTAACAAGTTATCCAGCTAAGCAAGAAATCCCGTTTCATGAAACAGGCCCTTGGTGTTGATAAGCAATTCGAATACATGTAGATAAATGGTAGTGATGGAAAGTTCAGGTCCAGAATGTTCAACCAACAAGGTGATTAAAAAGTGTCACAGTCTCAGAGTACTGGTTGGTTGAAACAAAACCTTGGTACTTTCTGGACCTGTACTTTCTCCCTCTGGTGAGTGGATGAATGGACAGGTGGGATAATTAATAGTTTTACCACTTCATCTTGTCAGTTGGTCCAGTTTGCTTCTCCAAACCTGAACAGAAGTGCATTTGGGTGTCACTCTTACGCCCTTCGGTCCCTTATTTCCGCGTTTGACTGTATCCAGCCTTCGCTTCACCACAGCGCTCTTTCATTCTCCTGAAACCCACCAGAATCCTGTAGCTCAGTGCAGGCACTTACAGCTCAAAGCCCACTGCCTTAGCACCACTCATAAATGATTTGTTCTGATAATATCCCACACATCCCCAGCCTTAAAAAGCTAAACCTTTCCCCGTGTGAGGTGTCTGCCATGGTACAGCTAATGAAAATTAACACCCCGTGAAGCCAAGTAGAAATCTGGTGACTGCAACGTAAGCCAGTTTTCACAGATCAGGCACAGGGGGCAAAGAAGTTTAAATATGAGCGTTTGAAGCGGATGGTAATGACGACAAGGTTATAAAAGGGTTACAGCCTCGGAAACAGGACTTTTGCTTGGATAATTGGAAGATGCGTGCGTTTACATTTAGCACACAACAGGGGGTGGTTCCTGGCTAAGATTAACACAGACAGTACCTCAGACGTTCAGTATAGCAGTACACCTTAGAATAAATAAAACATATAAATATCTACAATGCCAGAAACCAGTTCCCTTTTGTATGCACTGACATCCACAAGCATTGTTACATTTTGGTGAAACATCTGACAGCTGAAATCACAAAGCAAGATAATTTTCCAAAAAAATAATTTAGGGCCAAAAAAACAACTGTACTAAATGGATTCTGAAATGAGACTGAGTCAGGCCATTGCGGACTTCACAGCGGAATACAAAGCGTGGCACTCGCATTTCATACCAGCCGTGTTATTTTTTGTCAACTCTTCTGTTCCCCCATCAAAGAGCAAAAAATAGGTTGTGTAATACGTTTCCTAGATGCTCTTTAAATTAATTTAATTTAGTTCATTTTTGCATGAAAGATTTACGTGATTTGTATGCACCCTCCACAGGAATTGCACAGAAAGTCACACATGATGAAAATAAAAATAAAAAACGACAGAACGACGGAAGTGTGTCGACTGCACACTATTACCGGTACGCTCTGATGGCTCCAGCCTCAGCGCGGGCCAGAAAAACAGGCTTCTCCTCAGCCTATTGACCAAAGCAATAACCCATTTTGTATGGAGCATTAAAGTCATTTTCCACATGCTATCTCAGCATGACCCATTGTTCAGGCGGCCTCCCACCGACAAAGTCAAACCTTTGCTCCACACTAAACCACGACGCGCTTTACACCGGTTAAGCAATAAACCGAAGAAGTGACTCTTTTTTTTTTCCTTATCTTTTATCCTTTATGCCTCGTTCTTTCCAGAATCAGGGACCTTGTGATGATTGCAGCCACTCAAAGGGGCAATTTAAAGACTTTCAAAGAGGCCTGGTCTGAAAATTAAATGCCTTACGTGAGCGAGCAGCTCACGGTGTGATGGGGCAGGCGATTAGAGGATGCGCTGGGTCTTCCTCCTAAACGTCACAGGTACCGGTGCTGCCCTGGCAAGTCCGGGCTCCTGTGGCAGCAAGGTCTGGCTTCACCATGACGCCTAGCAGTCAAATAAGCTTCATCTAGGCCCAGCACCCTTGACTTGACCCTGATAACGGCGAGTGATGTTTGACCCCAGGCAACGGGAGAGATGATTCGTACCGACGACCCTGGGGCTGGCAGGGGGGAGGTCAGGGGGACACAAAAACCAGTCAGAGGATGGGAGTGGTGGGTCATGGGTATGTTATTCAGAATTAAGGTAACGACACCATCTTACATAATCCCAGGATGCTACAGCTGTCAGGCACTTCAGAGAATACAGTTCAGGTTTTGATCACACCTGCAAACATCATCATCGTCATCATCATCATCCCATTCACCTGGTCCAAACCCAGGCGGCTTCATCCTGGCCTCCCACATTCCCAGCGCTCGTCTTTGCTGAGGAATCAACACGCGCTGCCAGTTAGTGCACGCTTTCCAGAGGCGCGCTGTTGCGACACACGCGCGCGTAAGCATCCTGGCAACATGCTGGGTATGAAAATGAAACGTCTCCGGCCCCCATTTTCACCTGTCCCACCCCGCCGGCGTCCCGCATACACCCCATTATTTACCACGCTCTGCTTATAATGAGCCTTTGAGCTGCCGTCGTTTTCCAAAACCTAGCCGCTCAAGGTGTGCTCACCATGGAATTAAAATCTTATTGGGACAGTCTTCATTATCATTTAATAAACCAGTGTTAATTTGTTTTTTGTTTTTTTTGCAGGCAATTACAAAGGGTATCACTGAGCATTACCCTCCTAATTATTATATTACCAAACATATTTTGTAGGACAATAAGGATACAGGGGCCCTAAAAACAAGGAGTAATTATAATTAAAAATACCAGAAATATGTAACCGGACTAATAATTCAGTAATAAAAGCTTAGATCAAATTTTAAAGCATCTTATAATTAAAGGAAATTGGATATTGATCAGCACTCTGGTGCTATGGACAGAAAGTCTTGTCACAATAAAATGAGAAGATGGAATGGAACCTGTTAGCAACCGTTACCATCATCATCATCTTCGATCAGCAGATTAATATTTGAAAATGTGGATGGATAAGGTTTGAGTGCATTACTGATAAACACCCATCCATCCATCCATCCATCCCCAGTATCTCTTTTGGAAAAGCTAAGGGAACAGCCACCTCTCCGGGCAGAAACGCACAAAGATGTGCTTTTCAGGACGCCGCTCTTCCCTTTTCAGCACCGACAGGGGTAAAGATAACACAGGGAGTAAGAAATCAAAAACTGGAGACTGAAAAAAGCTAAAAAGAAACGCAGAGCAGGAAACATAAAATTTGGGGGATTTAGTTGTGTGCCCCAAGTGAATAGAGGGATCCGCACTGACAGCTGGCCCAGGGCGACCCAGAGGCCTGACAGTATGGGCCCTGCCCTCACACAGACCCGCTCACGCCCCGCTCTCAAAACTCCTACGTCTCCAAACTCGCAACACATTCCTCATTTCACCTCTTTGCTCGATGAGGCTCCTTTGTAGCTCTGCTGCTCCAGAAAAGTGCTCATTATTTCACAGACTGGTGAGCCATATATAATAACTTTGTCTCGGAAATATAATTACAGGAAAACAAACAGGATCAAGGGCATTCGCTTGGAGTCTTTGTGAACAGACGCATTTTTTTTTTTTACATTTCCATTAATCAGCCGGGTCACGGCTCCTGTTAAGGTGATAATAAAACTCTGAAGTGAACTTTTACGTGTCTCTCTCTCTCCCCACTGCTGCCCTCGTTCATGAGGCAAATCCAAATACGGCCCGCTTCCCGAAGAAGACGAGTGTTAATCGCAGGTTGGAGGTCACAGGTGTGTCGGAGCGCATCATTCAGGAAACTGAATGACAATATTAATAAATCTGAGGAGGAAAACACGGTTATGGATCCTTACACAGAAAAGAAAAAGGCATTAAAACATGAGGTAAAAAGAAAACTATCGTAGCAGATTTCGAAACTCAGCAACATCCAGAGCACCCAAGAGTGTCAAATCGCCTTGTCCTTCCCAGGTCTGCCTGGATTGCCCTATTTACCAATGACAAGGTAATGAATCTGATCAGGGCTGGCTGGGCGCTATTAGCTGGGGTGTACAAGTGTGTGCAACCATAGCAACATAGCGACACAAACAAATATTGTAGGTGTGTGTATGTTATGTGTGGTGTGTTGTGTTGTATTGCAGTGTCATGTATAGTGTTTTATGTTAATTGTTGTAAATTGTGTGTGTGCGCGTGTGTGTGTGTGTGTGTGGTGTTGGAGTAGTCAGGGTGACCAGATTGTGGACAGTGTTGTCGATGTGTGGTTCCGGTGCTTGTTGAGTGCCTCTGTTAGTCCTTTTAAGGACTTAATAAAATGGCAGGAGTCATTTACACGGATCGCAGGAATGCTGGGATATGCAAATGACACAGGAACCATCTCACTGGTGCTGCGATATACAACAACTACAATAATAGTAGTAGAATGGTTCCTTCAGATATTTTGATAACAAAAGAAGCAGGTGATCTGAATGTAGCTGCGTGAATTCACACCTGAGTAATTTAAAAACCAACATGACCCCTTCCCAAGGTTGCCGGATTAAGAATGGGACTGATAAAATGATAAAAAAATTAGATAAATGATTTCCAAACAGCTTTTGAAAACATCACATGTGTTTGGGCAAAGCTTCCGTTGGAAAAAAACATCCTTTTGTACAAAATCCTGCGTAGCACTGACGTCATGAGGTAACCAGGGATTCATCAGAATGGTTAACAGTCAGCTAAGTTTGAGGTGGTTCTATCAGTGACCCAGATATTACGTCCTCCAGAGACAAACCTCCAAGATAAAATTACCAGATGCTGCATTTCTATATTAAACATTATTTTAAAATCAAAGCATTAGGATTTCTCTGGGCCAAAGGCTATGTGTGAAGGGGCTGGGTTTTGTGATATCTTAGGAAAATATATTATTTCAAAATAGCCATCCACACATTTGCCATTTTATTTACCTCCGATATGGGAAAAATTCATACAAAAATGTACCTGGTAACAGAAATGTTTAAATATGTTTCTTTGTCTAGGTTTGAGAAGGAAGAGCACTCTACCCTGAGGCACACCTACTCACACAAACACATCTAGGACATTCATGGGTGATTCCTGAACTCCAGTCGCCGTGGCGACAGTCTGAGCTCGCTGCCCCTGAGTATTATGCTGAGATGGCTTTGGAAGAAGAATTAAAGAAAAGGAATCATTTGATGGGTGGGTATCACACTCACCTTCGGGCGGTGACATCGTCATCCTCACCATGTAGGTCTCTCTCTTCAAGCTCCCTTCGCTGGCAGAAGTAAGTTGAAAATTGCAGCATGTAAATTCTCTACTCTCTGCTTCCTCAGCTCATTTGCCTGCCATGAGTTTAATCCTCGGGCTCCTTCAGTGGTCTTTGGGAAGTGCTTCTGCACTCCCCGCGCTGGTACACGTCGGTGTGTGAGCTCCCGTTAAGAAGGCGGCATAAAGAAAACAAATGGGCGAGCGGCGGATGATCTAATCCGCGGCCGTATTCACAGGATGTGGGGCGAGGAACCCGAGCCTGAAGGACCGATCGATACAGCACTGGTGAAGAAGTGCTGTCTGCTATTTATTTCCTATTGATCTGATGGTCTGGAAGGAGTGCTTAGGTAGGTGGTAAAGGGAGACGATAAGCCACGTCTGGGGTCCTTTCAGGCCCCCGTGGGGACTGGTGGGAGGCTTATAACAGCCGCACCGACAGGGCCCACATACTCTAACGTGATTAAGTGAATGTCCCACAAGAACATTCCTGAGTGTGGAACACACAGGCGACCAAACAGGCAACCAAACAGGCGACCAAACAGGCAACCAACGAACTACTCTGAAGCAATGTGGCAAAACAGCAGCGAGCGGAACACACTCCTGCATCTGTAGTAATCTGAAAGTTAATGAGAGATGGCTCAGGTCTCCAGAAAACATCCTGCTGTAATGTGTCCCCAAACAAGGCATTTAATCACAAGCAACCAGCAAAATCCTCAGTGCAGACAGATAAAAACCTCTTAAAACAGGAGCACTCTGTTGTCCTCTGCGCTCATATTGAAGAAATTCAAAATTATGCTCATTTAACATAATTAACAGAAAATATGGAGTACAGAAAGTTTTTAGGATGCACACAAGATCGCACAAGGAGAACAGCGCTGAATGCTGGACTGTGCCGTTTGATAGTATGTTAGCTATACTTTTGCGGACATGCTAACTGGTGTTTAATATACTTTTCAGACACAATCACGACACACCATCATTAGCCTTGGGGATGTACTGCTGATTGGTCATGGACAGCTTTGAGTCAGCTTGAACCAAGAACCGTCAAATGTGTCATAGATATAACTGTCTCGCAATATATTAATCTACTAGAAAGAAAAAGTGGAATTAATCATTCAAAGTCTTTCAAGAGGTACAACTGTCCAAATAATAGGATGATGTTTAAGATTTAATAGAATGAGATTTATTTGTATGCACATTTACGTAGCATGCGCAGGGAAAACTGGGGCTGTACGAAAAAGCATGATGTACAGCGCTACACTGCTTACCGAAATCCGTTCACATCATATACTGGAGCCACGTGCCGCATTTGGGCCTTCTTCCATTTTTTAGGAAAAAAAAATGTTCCTGCTGATTAATTTCCTTAATGTCTTTTATAGGGCACTTTAAATGTCAATGCAATGGTAGATTTAGTGCCAAACTGTAATTCCATTACGCAGGAGTCATTAATTGTTTATCGAGCAAAAGGGATTCTGTCAGGGTTTTGCCTGTTCCTCTCGTGGTCTTTCAGGTGCCAAACAAGGCCCGTCACCAGCCGTCTAAATCGATAACAAAGCACATCCGTTCAATGCTGATAATTATTTTATACGATATGCACTCTTCTTGGGAAGATGGCGGGAAGAAGTGGCGGGGAACGTGAGAAGATGTATATATCGGGTTTGGCCAAAGAGTGCACGCTTGAAGATTAACACTGTGACTTTGGGAAATGTCAGGCAGGCTTTTGAGGAACATAAGCCACAGTGATTTAAAGAACAGTTCCTTCATACACAGAGTGTTTCATGCAGAACCTAAAGCTTAATGACTCTGCAGCACGACACACTGCACGTTTGTCCGTCCTCTGTAACTGCCGTAGGACACAGTGAGCGTGCATGCTGGCCCAGGAAGCACAGCTTCACTGGATCACACTACCACCATGCACCTCCAGTGTTTGGGCTTCTAAAGCTCTGTGTGTGATGTTTGCATATTACCCCTGTCCAAAGATGTATAGTTAGGCCAACTGACATCTCTAAATTGCCCATTGTATATGATTATTTTGTGTGTTTATATGTCCTCAAATGGACTGGTATCCCCTCCAGGGTGTAACACCGGCTTATACCTATTCAGCCTGGGATAGTTTCCAGGCCACCAGCTCTTGTGATACGATGCTGGGTAGGATTCACTACACTGCACACTTTGGACTGTGCAATAGAACCAAAGTATCCAGTGCAAACCATCACAAGCACAGTGACAAGATGCAAGCTTGTGGGAGTTTTACTTACACAAAAATGTAAGGAGCAATGATTGGTTCAGAGAGATAACGAATCAGATTGTAGAGGAGGTGGGTCCAAGCAACTAGAGTAGGCATTGATTATCTCCCTGAATCAATCATTTTTCCTTCTGCCCTCAGAACATTTTTGCGTAAGTAAACCTCCCACGAGTAAGATCTCCACACACAAGGCTAACAGTGGGATTTAAACCCCTAACTCTCAAGCACTGTGCTGTCCAAACTGTGAAATCCCCAGTGTATAAATTATGTACACACACTACCCCTTAGCGAGCCTGTTTTCATTTCGTATTGCTTCCCTGTGTCACCACAGTCCATATAATTATCTAAAATGCGCTGGACACCACAAGTGAGTCCTTCTCTGCAGATATATTCCTTTCAGGAAGAGGCAGCGTCAAGCCCGCTCTCTTTGAATCACATCAAGGCCGAATATAATTTACTCAGTCTCCTGCTTACTCGCTGGCAGGCTGCTATGCAGGCACCGTCCATTGTAAAATCCTTCTTGTACAGGACTCTGTCTGAGACTTCTCATTCTGAAACCATGTGCAATTAAAATGAGGCATACTCCTGGATATATAAGCACACGCATGAATCATCCAGAAGCCGTACGCTTCCAACAAACACTGCTAAGGGATTTATGGAAAACTCCTTCCCTCAGTTAATGTGGTTCTGACATTTGCTACATGGGCCCTACAGCAAGATAATTACTAGATTTATTTGTGGGGGATATTGCCTTACAGGCAGACTCCGCCAGCGGGCCGCCAGGGTGCTGTAGATACAGGCCTCTGCGTTATCTGTGGCTGCCTACAGCTCGACCGTGGCCCGATGCCTCGTGGCCCCATCGCCCCGCATGCCCAGAAGGCTTCGCTCCCTCCTTTTTTACTCTCCCCAAAGTCCCATTCAGTGTGAAGTGTCACTCAATCCGGGGATTGGACCAAAATGGCCCAATTACCTGCTGCAGAAAGGCTCTGGGCTTCTTTTTGGAATGTAAGCTGAACTGAAATATCCTGTTTCACTCACGCTACAGTTTTTTAGTACCTTTAACATAACAATGCTATCTACTGTCAGCCAATCACAACAACACAAGTGTGTGTGTGTGTGTGTGCGTATGCGTGTCTGCGTGTGTGTGTGTGCGTGCATGTCTGCGTGTGTGTGTGTGTGTGTGTATCTCGCATGAGAATTATAATATGCAAGAGTCTTTTGGGCTTGACTGACTCTATAAATCTGACTTAAGTGATAGGAGCCGATTCCAGAAGTCAGGAAATTGTGCTGCCTGAAGTGTGTAGAAGGAAATGGGCCCTGATTAATGGGGATTCATACATTCTATCAGTGTGGTCACTCAGTAGGACATTGGCATGTTTCTATGGCTTTCTGACCAGAGTGACTGTACAGAGCTGAATCCTCAGCAGTCCAGGATGCTCAGGGAAGGAGGATTGTGTGGAACAAACAGGAATGTGTTTGTAACATTGTTATTCTTAATGAATTACTTTAGGCCAGCGCTCCATCGGGGGATGTCTGTTTGCTTGGACTCCAGGATTCCTAGGACAGGTTCTAGGCTCACCCTGATTCTCTAATGGATACGCAGTTATGCAAATAGATGGATTTTACCAGTTACCAATTGGTGGCTTGGTTTAAGTTTGTCTTTGTAGAAACTTCAGCTGCACGTTGGGAACAGATGGCGATTCAAACCGAGATGAACAGACTGGTATTCCATCCATTCATCCATCTGCCAGCTGCTTATGTTGGTCAGGGTTGTGGCCTGGAGCCTGTCCCAGGCAGGGGTACCCCCTGGATGGGACGCCAGTCCATCACGGAGCTTAAGACAGGGATACCCCCTGGATGGGATAGAGCCTGGAATTTATCAAGAAAAATCCATCTGAAGTAAGCCAAGCCCTGTGATTCTGTATGGCACAAGCAGTCGGACGAATAGGCAGTTTCCCAGCCTCCCTGTGATCGCTTTGCCTGAACGACACATCATTTAAAAGCCCCTTAAAAATCCCCAGTGCACCACAAATCCCAAATCAATGAAACACTTTAATCTTGACTTTACAGTTGGGTAAGTTAAGAACCATAGTTAATTATTAGTTATTATATGGTTATAATGTGCATTTCCATTGCAAACCACTTACCATGCTCAGCGATACACATTTATAGACATATAGGCATATTCACACATTCATACTTTTCGAGGATCATTGAAACTGCAGCTTGGTTTACTGGTTTACCTGTTTCTGTGCCCAATCAGGTTTCGTGTTCTTGGTATGTCGCCCCCTCATGTGAGAGAGGCACAGTGCGGGCAAAGGGAGCACTAATTGAAAGACATGGTGGTTCCTTTCTTCCAGATGGAGGGAAAATAAAGTGGATAATTGAACAGAGATTAACAATAGATTTGTGAATGAGGGAAGTGGGGGCTGGGATGGGGGGAGGCTATATTTTCCATTCTCCATTTGCACAAAGGGGTCCTGTGATGCT
>JAODJU010000119.1:28875135-28885135 GCA_026776725.1 Gnathonemus echidnorhynchus | reverse complement strand
GTCCCCGTAAACCACAGCGGGGCGGGTTTCAGGAAAATGTCCTTCTAAACCATATAAACCCGTATGTGTGTGTGTGTGTGTGTGTGTGTGTGAAAGTGAGGGGGAGAATTATAATAACATGACTGACTTGAAGACGGCTGTACAGTATAATATGGAAACCAAGCATGTTTATGAAAGGGGCCATTTAGCAATGGTATTTCACAGATGTAACAGAGGAGTCAAGCCTAACTGTAATACTCATCGTTAGAATGACCAATAAGATCTATATTAGAATAGAAATGCTCTCTGTGGATTACTCTTGCACCATTTTGAAGTTCCAAAAAAAAAATCCCTGATTTAAACTCCCTGTGACAATGGAAACCAGGAGAGAGCAGTTGTACCCTTGAGCAAGGTCATAAAACCTGAAATGTCCACTATAAAGGAGTAAAAAACTAACTTTCTCTGCAAAAATGAGTAAATGAAAATCTGAGAGAAGTCATGATATCTACTGATAACATTCAGAATGGTCAAAATATTAAAATAATACACAGATGTTAATTTTTAAAAATGAAATTCTTAAAATTGGCATTTGTTGACAGGAAAATCTACAAACAGAAAAATGAAGAGATGAATGTCAAATTCTACAACCCATGGATCTGCACTGCATTTATAAAGTGTTAATTGATACGTTAAACTAAATATGCGACGGCATTGGTATAAGTCGCAGACGTGCGTACTGCACACGTGTGGGGGCTAATCAAACACATGGGGAGTCAGAATAACGGCATCTGTACTGACATGCTGCTCGAAAAACTGATTAAAACAAGTACATCGATACTGATGGCAGTCATTCCAAGAACTATCCAGATAGGATAAAAGAAAAAAATATTAAAAGATTTAATCAGCATTAAAATCTACTGTAAATAGGAAAATGCTTTATAAAATAAACCACTGCTTCCCTTCTTTACCTATCTCCTGTTCAATGGCCAGCACATCCAGAAAGGACATAAAAATGTATAACAAATGTATAAGATCGGTCGAGGCTGCAATTTTAGCTTGGTATTAAGGGTTATTGTATTTTAAATCATTAGTAACTCATTTAATATTGTGTCATTATTATTGCTATCACATTTTGAAGACCATTTGAATGGACGTAACACGAACAGCAATTAGCTTAATTAGTAAAAGGTATAGAATGGCTTAATTGTCAGAACACCAATAAAGTCACATCTTTGGAAGCATACTGTTAGTGAGATTTATATAACTCAAGGTTCTGCTTAATGCTCTTCAGATCTTTAATTAGTATTTATTGGAATATGCATGAGAAAATCTGAGGAGGAATAGCTTCAGATTTTTGGAGACACGAAAATCATGAAACATACAAAATAAAGAGCCCATGATCACTATATATAACAGATCATTTTAAAACCTCTAAAAAAAAGCTAGCTTTTTACTTGATTTTTACTTGATTTGAAACAAAGAGCAAACACAAGAAAAGAAATGTATCAAACTGCTGTGTTATTATCATCTACTATAACTGAATGAGTCTCAGTCAGTGGTGTTTAGGGTACAACACGGTACACGGGCGCTGCCTATGCACCATAAGGGCTTCTCAGTGCGCTTTCGAAATTCATTTAATTAATGCTGGGTTGATAGTTTCTCAGAAAGTGGAGTTGCTCTCGGGTCATCACTGAAGACAGCATGCCTAACATCTCTGATAGACCCACAGAGAAGAAACATCAGGGATGTTTAGAACAATGCCAAAAATAAGATGGCCAAAGCTTTGAGATCTCATTCACAAAGACGACTTACTAAGACTTGGCCATTGAGGCTGGTTAGAGTTTCTGTTAAATTTGTTCATGTCTGACATGAACATTTAAATAGTGACATTCAGTGTATATATGAAGCCAAAATGTAGCTTCTAAAAGACTCACGGTTTGCACTGTGTTATACTGGCAATGGACAGGTATCCCACCCTCTCTGTCCCCAGTCCGATGTCCTGGGATTCCTGGGGACCGGCAAAGAGAATCACATCTGAATTCTAGGACCACTGCAGTGGATTCGGGGACAGGAGGAAGGTGCTGGTTAGATAGATTTCACTTGAAAGATTTAAAATAACATACCCCAAACTCTAATAATGCTAAATCCATATATAATTATATATGCATACAATTTAATGGATGAATATTATAGAACATCAATTTTTAAGAAGTCTTGGTTATTAGGGGCGAGAAGTACTATGTCCTCTATTTTACAAAATTACTATTACATTAAAAAAAAAAAATACTGACACACTGTGTGGGAAATTGGTACGAATGCACAGGACTAACTGACTCACAGGTATCGCTTAATGAAGATAACGACATGACGGATGATAGCAGATTTGGGTGTTTTTAGCGTACTACAATGTTCTTAGTAGGCGGCGATAATTAAATAGCTAATGCGGTTTATATCGTAGTGCAAGAAAACTCCAGAAGGGGCAGCTTTCAAGTCGAAAGGCCTTAAAGTAGATTCCACTGTGAGACAAAGGGGTGTAAGTGCAGAGCAACTCAGGGACTGAGATGGGAGTATCGAAGTGAGCTGTCTATATTGTATCATTCACTTATTGCAAATTCTCACTTACAAGTGAACCAGTGATATGGAAGATTCCATTCGCCTTGACAATCCCGGGGGGGCAGATTAGAGGTACCCACTGTTACTGCTAATCTTTGTATCAATTCTTTCCCTTCATCACCCCTTTCTTTCCTCACTATAATTAGAGGTCAAACAGCCATAATTAAAGGAGAGGTGTCCTTCTATCCATTTACTTATTCATTTTTTAAATCATAGCAGTGTTTTTTGCAATGGCGAGAGAAGGCGGAGAAAGTGAGGGGGGGGGCATTATTTATTAATTTTTTTAATTATAAAAGCAGACTAATTTGCAATGACCAATGACTATCATGTGAGCTTACAGGGGTCTATTACAAAGTCATTTGGGCTCCTCGAAATTAGTTATGTTAATGTCCTGCGAGCGAATGTTACACTTGGACGGGACGAGGTTTTGGCAATTAATTCCCGCCGTCAGCGGATAGACAAGCAAATTTATTCCGCGACTCTTGGGAAATTGGTGGGAGAGGCTATAAGGCGGGGAGAATGCGTTTCAGCGGCAGAGAACAAGAGAAACACAAGCCCAAAATAACGTCGAAACAAAGGAAGCCAGGGCCCCCATCCATTCAGCTGACAATGTTTTCACAGTTTAAACCCATTTTATTAATTATGCTTGACATTTCCTTAATTAGTTTCATTTACACCGAATCAATCCCTCCTGCTGAACAGCATCATTTATCATTTTCAAAGGTTTGCATACATAGAGCTGACTCTTTCCTGCTCCGCTGCATTACATGTGATAGGAAGGCACTTCCCACAGGGTGCATACACCAGCAGGTACCATCAGGGGGCAGTAGCGAGCCCCCTCAATCCAATGCTCTTCTGCCACTGCATTATTGAAGTGAATCGCCGTTTGCCCTTTGAATCAACGCAGCCCTTGTGCTTTTGGGAGTGTGACAGGTGAATGGGCCAGCAGAGGGGTAACGTTCATCTTTGAAACCCATCCAGAATCCCTTAAGGCCTTAATCCTGCACATTACCCCCTATACAAGCTGCCCCTGCTAATTATCAGCAGGGTTAATTAGAGCTCATGGCAGACAGTATTCCGACAGTAATGACAATCAAGATACAGTAGATACTCTTAAATGTCACTACACAGGCAGGCATGGCATGGAGGATCTATATTCATGGGTGGGGTTGGGAATCAAACTACCTAATTCCACAGCTGTCCACCCCCTTGTAAGTTAGCCAGGGGCCCTAGATGAATGACAAGACTGTGGCCTTTGTCAGAGATCTTATATATATATAATTATGTCACTACATTGTTGCTCACATATTTGCCTTCTTGAATTGCCCAGAACAAATTAATTTTAAAACACTCACGACATACTGGTAATATATTGGGTTAGTAATTAGCTGTTCGGATCTCACACCCGGCCTGTGGATGCTCACACTAGCCATGCTGAGTACCCACAACCCAGGTGCTGGTGTGAAATAGTTGTGTGACTCTGCATCCACAAAAGTCAATTACCTACAACAAAGGTGCATGGAAACGTACTAAAAATCATACAGAAGGCAGGGCAAGCAGAGTGAGCTTAAAGCCTGATAACAGTTTGGGTCGGAATAAATTCTGGCCCAGGTGGATGGCCTTCCACAGGGTGACCCCGGCTACAGGAAGGCCCTGTAATAACCAGCCTGAGGAGTGACCCCGGCTACAGGAAGGCCCTGTAATAACCAGCCTGAGGAGTGACCCCGGCTACAGGAAGGCCCTGTAATAACCAGCCTGAGGAGTGACCCCGGCTACAGGAAGGCCCTGTAGAAAGCCTAGGTTCTGACAAGTACCCTCTCCAGGAGGCACATTAACCACTAAGCAGGCTGTAACATTACCATTTCAGAAAACATTGCAACCCAATAATAAAAATGGCATTCATCAAGGATTCTTCTAGTACTGTTGCAATTTACACCAAATTGTATGTGCTGATATATTTCTCCACATAACTATGGGTGTCATAAACATGTAATGACTTTATTATATAACACACCCTTTTTCAAATTCATCCACAGCAACTCCCACCTCAAAATCAATTAAAATGCAAAATATTTCCATGCGCCTGCCTGCCAGCCACAGCCACCCCCCCACCCCAACTTATTTACATTGCTGTATTGATTTATTCACCCTGCACAATATGTGCACTGTCTTTGCACTTTATCTTGACTATTTACACTGTTTCTTCATATATGTGCACTTCAAGTTACTTTAGAAGCCCATTTCCACCTGGGACCAATAAAATATCTTATCTTATCATGTTCACTGAAGACATTTAGATTTTAAGACAGCACCATAGACTGGAGCAGGCAGTTTGCTGGATTGAGACTGACTTGTAGCATGTTTATGGAGGAAATGTGATTTTGTACCCCTGCCAATGGTATGTAATTTTTCTAGCAAAGGAATTACAGGCATGAGCAAGTATGCAAGTCAAATAGTAATGTCGAAATTTAATTACAAGCTAAATGGGATTTTAAATGTAAACAGGGAATTGAAACAGCGGATCACGGGTAACAAGGTAACCTTTGCAGTTATGACGTACGTACAGTATAGGCGGTTTTGACGCTGGGTGGTATAATCCATGCGTGTGTTAGCAGGCATAAGTGGCCGTATATAAAACCGCACATATGCACTATTGCTATACATCATACAGTTGAGAAGTGCACCTTCAGTCCTTAGGCCTTACTTGTACGGCCACAGCTCAAAACAGCTTTTCATTTGCAGAGACGTCTCCCAACCTGGTGCTGAGGTCCCCCAGCCCTCTGCGCCCCTCTTTCCAGGCGATCCAAAGCAGCAGCTCCTCCATTAATAACCCGACCGCGTTTGTCCGTGCCGCCCTGAAAATGTGTATATTTAGTCACCAAGCGAAGGCATGTTAATCAAACTAAATTACCTGCCAGGGTAAAGCTGCTAAACACCGGTAGCATTTTTAGCTGTCTAATGAATGTTCAATAAGCGTTGATAAAATGTTACAATAATGTTAAGACTGTTGAGGTTGATTATGGCGTTGCCAGGTGGTGCAGTGTCGCTTTTAAACCTTCAGAAAACAAAAAGAACCATGAGATAAGCTTGAGTGTGGAAACTTTATTTTTAAGCGTGTAATCGTGTGCGATCTAAGAAGGGGGCGACTGCATGGCGGTGGTTATCGTCTGCAGTAAGTCGGCACCCAGAAGAAAAATCAAAGTCTGCCTGACGGCTCCCAGGTGCTTCTTGATGGTCGAGGGCTGTGTGCTATTCGATGTCTGAGATGGGAGTAGAGCTTATGTTCCGAGGTCCCATGTTCCCAGGACCTTGTGTGCCCCCCCCACCCTTTGTTCCCTCAGTGTAATTTCTGAAGCAGCTCTATCTTCCCAGGGCCCCTGTTCTCGAGGTTGGGCTTTGGGTTAGGGGTCAGCCTCAGACCCCAGGACCCCAACAAGGGGTTAGCCAGCAGACCCATCACAAGTGCCCAGTCCCCAATCTACGTTGTGAAGGCATCAAAAACACATGAATCTTAAATGATGCTATCAGAGATATTGTGTGCCATGCATCAGCTATTTATTTGGTCAGCTAGTTTATTTGCTGGTCTATATACAACTTCCTTACATCATCGTCCAAAATATATGATCCGCCTCATGTCACATATTACACAAGGGATTCTTTTTATTACAAGTATTTTCATACTAAATACAAACATTTTTATATTTTTATTTTGTGTATGGAAAAGTCTCAAGTATGAACCATAGCTAAGAACAAAGGAGACACTGTGTGGGCAATAAAAACTCAAAACCTGAATTATGATTTTCCACAGTTTTCACTACAGAGTTCACATTCAGTTCTGCTGCTCTGCTCTTTTCTGTGAGGCTTTTAAACAGAAACACCCTTTGTTATTAAAGCCTTGTGGTTCATTCTTAGAGGTATGAGTTAGACGCCCATGTCAGTAATGCCCTGTAATTAACATTATTATTATTATCATTATTATTATTATCATTATTATTATTAACATTATTATTATTATTATTAACATCATTATTATTATTATTATTATTATTATTATTATTGCAGCCGTGTAGATACTGCTCAGTGAATGTGCCGCGCCATAACAGGGGCGTGATTCCATGAGGGATGATGCGCGAGAGTGAAAGTGAGCGGTAACCCAGCTGTTAAATAACCGGGGCGTGATGCTCCTCCGAAGCCATCGAGGCGAACAGCGGTAACCCGCAGGTGCGGCGCGCCGGGAGCTTCCGGAACCGAAGGAACGTCAAGCCAGCAGAAACGAGAGAGGGAAAAAAACCAAGTTAAAAAGCCTTCAGATGTACCAATAAGACGCCTGTTCGCTGTTCCAGGCATGGAGATCACACGCCTCAATATTTTGAAGCAGGAGTTAGACATTGTAACAGTTCAGTGAACACTTTTTTCTTACATTTCGTTTGGGACAAATGAACCATCACCCTATAACTATAAATATGCTTTTAAAGGTATCATGTATAAAGCTACTTATGTATTAAAGAAAGAGTTTGTAATATGTTACAAGGTATCCATCCATCCATCCATCCATCCATGCATCTTATAGCTTCTGATCCAGTATAGGATCACGAGGGATCCTGGAGTTTATCCCAGGCAGCATAAGGCACAAGGCAGGGGACACCCAGGATGGGGTCAGTGTCATGTGGTGGCTTAATGCAAAATGTGCAGCTTTAAAGTCATGTTTTCAAGTCAAAGTCAAATCATGAATGAGCACATTATTACAGCTACGAATGATAGCATTCATTTCTATAAGACAATGAATTTCCCATAATTTTCTCCTAAAATTCTGTGCTGGTGCAATAAAGATACCAGGAAAATGACGTAGGATGGAAGGACAATCAGATAGGCAGACAGATGGATGGATGGATGGATGGATGGATGGATCATATTCAATCATCATTGGGACACTTCAGGTTTACAGTTGAAAAAAATCTTCTGAAATGGACAGTGCTCTAAATCATTTCCCTTTTTTGGCTTTCTCCCCATACAGCATATCCTCCTGGGTATTTACTGGTTAAGTAACCATACTATATTTATTTTTGACACTAATTCTTCCAGGAAGTTTTCCGAAGTTTCTTATTTGTATTTATTTCTCCTCTATTGAAACTTTAAGCTATGAGCGTTCCTTTTGACAAAGTCATTTCATAGAGGAAATAATGTGCTAAAATGGACCGTTAATTTCTATTTAAAGTGAATTTGAGTGTCTACAACTCACACGATATACCAGAGCAATCATGGCTAAAAAGTGTTTATGGATGGGTGATCATATTCCCAGTAAATAAAATAATTAGGAAGAAATCTGTGTGTGTGTTTATTGGAGTGGATCTTATTAGAATCATCTAATAATGGCAGTTATTCACAGAGTCAAAAAAGTGTGTCAGAAAATATCCTAGTTCAGTATATAATAAGCAACAGTCCTTGTCAAATTATCCACCTGTCACAGGAAATTCGCACAGTCTGCAAAGGTTATGGTGAACTAGTTGCTGGAATATCGCTGAGTAACCAGGCAAGAACTGGTGTATCAGCTACCAGTGTGGACAGAGCTCTTTAGGAGAGAGTTAAAACATCCATCCATCAATCTATCCACCGCTCTTTCATAATCGCTTATCCAGTACAGGACAGTGGGGAACCTGGAACTTCTTCCAGGAATTACAGGGCATGTGGCAGGGGCACCCCCCTAACCAAGGGGTGAACATGCAAAGATACACACAGGGAGGGGTGTAGGATTCAACCCCCCACATCTCCGCAGGTCTGAGGGAAGAGTGCTGCACTGAGAAAAACAAACCAAATTAATAGAGAAATAAACCTGGATTGTTCTTTACTATTCACCGAAGAAGCGCGGTCAAAAACACGACGGAATCGCAAAGCCGCAACAGATCATCGGAATTAAAGTTGTGGCTCGTCGGAGTTAATTTACGGCTAAAAAGAGCCATAAATTTTTTTATGTTCGGCTAAAGCGCGTAAGTGTCTGTAAATTGAAAAGTGCGTTTAATACCCGGTGCCTACCACTCGCATTAAAACCACGGAGCCAAAACCTTTCAATGACGGTAGAGAGGAATCAATTTCCGCTTGGAGGGCCAGTGCTTAGAGGAACTCATCTGAGATGAGTGAAGAGCCCTCTCGCCCTCTTAAAAGGCCGCATCCCTCCCCCTTACCCATCACTAGTTGTGGCCTGTGCTGTGATACTTCAGATTTACAGCAGGCTTCTACTTTTACAGCTTGGCAAAATGCAGACAGAAGAAGGAGCCACGGGTGGCCCAAGGTTATGCTGCAAGGGCCCGGGCACCCCAAGGACGACTCTGCGGTCCGCACAGACCGAACAATCACCTCACTCAGTCACAGGTGTGGTGGTACCTTCCCAACAGGGACACTTAAGGCAAGGAACTCAGGGAGGAGGAGATCAGATGGGGGGTATTTCTTGGTAAAAGATGTGCAGAGTTTAAGAAGCTGGTCATGTCACTAAAAGGTTTCCAGTAGCAGTCCCAGCTGCACTGGTGTCCTTCAGTAACATAATTACCCAGAATTCCTTTGGTAAATATTTAACAACGCAAGCACGTAGAAGGGTCTAACTTGCTCCTAGTGTGTAAATTTTGTGTGTGTTTTCCTGCCCCTGTGCCCTGTCCAACCAGCACCCTGGCTTATTCTCCTACACATCCCAGTTTATCCTGAAGCTTATGGTGACCCCAACTTGGGAAAAGGACACAGAAATGAAACAGATCAATTAATCAAGGTAAAGCAACTGCTTAACAGCTAAACTTTGTTCCATCATCCCGGATCGTGTACAACAGGAGACCAGGAATAAACTTATCCTGCAGAAAAATGTCTTGCTTCACTTTTTCCAGAAATACCTAAAAACAAACGTGTGCCTCAGCTTGAGGACAACAAACAGCCTATAAATATTTTCTGCTGCACATTCAGCAACTCTGCTGTGTAATGTGCTTCTTTTCTGAAAGTTGGGAACGCTATAATGTGCAAAAACAGTGTCTTTGCGGGGCTCCAGCTCGATCCGCCTGTCCGTGTCAATGAACTCTGCTCCTCTTATTTCCATCGCATTCGGCAGATTCTCTAAAAGCCACAGAGAAGGTGTTGATTTTTCGCTCTACGGCGAGACTTCTGTATCCCAGCACCTCAGAGGGACTCCAACATCCAATCAGGTACTGTCCCACAGAATAAAGTTGTCTCGAGATTCTTGTCGAAGGCCCTTTTTTCCAAACTACCACTTCTTCTTATGTCCCGGAGGAAGAAAAAAAAAAAAAAGTAAGCTGGCAGTGTGTGGACTGGCCTTGCGAGGCGAACAAGGAAGACAGGATTGAACCAACGGGAGGGATGGCATAAATGTTGACATTTAAAAACTCAGCGAGGGATGTGTATTCCATTTCGGTGC
>JAODJU010000119.1:28815217-28858792 GCA_026776725.1 Gnathonemus echidnorhynchus | reverse complement strand
GGTTTGTTCGACTTTCAAGAAATTCGAGTTCTAGTGAGTTCGAGAACCGAGGTACCACTGTGTGTGTGTGTGTGTGTGTATATATATAACAATAAAACAAGTCTCCTTTATAACGTGAAAAGAGTATGTTATAGTGCATATCTGATGTCCTTTTAACTGGTTGTATGGTGATGGCATAGTCAGGTTCTAGGCTGTCATATGACTTCAAATGCACTAGTTAGCCGTCTCATTCCATGAAACAGAGCAGTATTTAATGTCCCTTGTAGAAAGAACACCTCAAATGTTCTCTGCTGTTATAACTGCTAGAGGAGGTTACTTTGATGAATTGAAGATAGAATTAAGTGATCAGTGTTGACACACCACAAAAAAAACCTGTCCTCTGCATTTAACCCATATGTGACATACTAGGGGGCAGCCAATTCAGCGCCCAGGGAGCAGGGCTTGGGGGTGGTAACTTGCTCAGGATACCTCAGCAGTGTCTTGCTGGTCAGGGATTTGAACCTGCAATCTTTCAATTACACGTGTGCTTCCCTAACCATTAAGTCACCACTGCCCAAAAGAGTCTTTTTGGTAAATGTTAAGTGATAACATGCAAATCTCAGTGTATGCAAAAACTTTTGACTGGCAGTGTATATAAATGCCAATTAAAAAAGTCAAAACAAGCTTGAACATATTTAAATACAATAAGTGTTATAGCGCTATAGTGACTGCAGGCGGCAGTGTTCACACATTTATCCCGTATTTGTCACACGTGGTTATATTATCTGTCTATCTAACGTAAAATTGATAAATTCCAATACGGTGATTTGAACATATTTGCACGTTTTCAGTGTGATACGTTGATATTGTAATTAACAATCTTCAAATCATTTATGCTCGTTTGTCGAACAACTGTTTTAAAACAATATGTACACGTGAAAGTCCATTAAGAATGAAAAAAGTTTTAGAGGGATTACTGTGAAAATAATATTCTTGGTGGTTGCTATTTTTTAACCCTACGCTCCCTAAACCGCATGTCTTGCCAAGGACCCTGGTGTTCCTCGGCTGGGAATCTCTAAAGGAATTGAACCAGGTGAATCATAGTTTCAAACCAGTAGATCTTTTTGTTAAAAGCACTACTATCGTATGACGGATTTTTTTAAACTTTCAAGATATAAATGCATGTTATTGTAAATCGGCTTGGCCGACATAAAAGCTATATTATTACAAACCAATCAGATTTCATGAGATATAACTTTTATATAATTTCGCAAACTGGTTGTCAGCTATGGAAAAAGTAATTCACTTTAAATAAAGTCTATGAGATCCTTGAATTTCAGACTACTCAGTTCGGCATTTCAAGAATTTTACCATATTTTTTCCACAACCTGACGCTTTTAATGAAGATGATTTCCACGTTGACCAACTGTATTTTCATAAGTGTAGAAAACTGTCTCATCCTGGGACGTAATTAGTAAAGTAAACTTGCCATCCGTCATACTGCTAATTATAGCCGCATATCGCCTGTTTGTAACGGCACTGCGCTCCTGCGAACTGAAGGGGAGGCAGCTGCTTCATTTTTCCACAAGATGGCGCTCGTTGAGAACGATGAATGGATTTGGGAAGGATGTAGATTATTATTATTATTATTATCTCGTTTAAATCCGCAAATCTAATTAGCAAAATTATGCCAGAACTTTAGACCGTTTTCCATTGTTATTTATATGACTTATGAACATTCTCATAGACATCTATATAATTACCAGACATCGTCAAGATTCGCCAAAATGGTTACCCACCGTCGTATAAAACTCTTTCTTTTGAATTAACGAGTGTGGGTGTATTATATATTCCATAGGGCTGAAAATACTTAAATGTTAGTATGTAAGATCTGGCCAAGTACTGAGTGGGCTTTGTCTGCTGAAGGACTGACAGCTAGTATTGCCGTAGATTTTAAAAACCCAGTGAACAGACATACGAGCTTCATATTTTTTGATCGATTTAATATCGCTGTAAAATATATAGGCTACTTTTCGTCCCGATAACTACACAGGCCTCCAGCTCAATCAGCTGCTCACGTAGGCTATTCGGCTGGCCTGCAGCCCAGGCATGGGGGGGGACCTGCTCCCCCGCCCCCAACCCCCATCTAGAAGGCGGAAAGAGAGGGATGGATGAAAGAGTGCATGCGCACATGCTCAGTAGGGTTGTTTTTCACAAAATCCTGCCTTAAAAAGAGCCGAGAAACGAGAGCAACTTGTCTTTGTAGAGAGACCGTAATGCGGAGAGCTGCGGAGTAACAGCATCCCACTGCTGTTATTAGCCTGCGGAATCCCAATGAACTGCTTTCGACAGAAGCGCTGATCCAGCCTGCATTTTTTTTTTCTTTTTGCAAGGCAGAATTATCAGTCAGTGTTTCGCGATCGCATTTATTTTACTACAAGGTCTTCATACATTTTCATAGAGTTTTATTACTATTTTGTAAACGTTATTGTTTTTCTCACAAACCATGGTGCTAGGGAAGGTGAAAAGCTTCACAGTAAGTTATGACTGTCTTAATGACAGCAACGTCCCCGTCTTTTCCAGCGGGGACTCGGTCTCAGGAAGGGTAATACTCGAAGTCACTGGAGAAATCCGTGTAAAATCGCTTAAAATCCATGCGAAGGGACTAGCCAAAGTTCGCTGGACTGAATCACGAAATGCTGGATCCAACACTGCCTATACTCAAAATTACACGGAAGAAGTGGAATACTTAAACCATAGACACATCTTAATTGGACATGAACGAGGTAAGGGGAAATACAACATTTTGTGCCCTTTTTCTAAGAGATATGAATGGGGCTGTCAGTGAAAGATGCTCGCCTGACATACTAGGAATATACATCTGCTTAAAATGGAGCGTTATATCAGAATATGCAATAGGCTGTTTGCTTACTTAATCAGTCTAAGCCTTTTGCTGTTTAATTCAAATTTTGTACATTTTCCCCCATTCTGAATTAGTTCATTGATTCACTTGCAAAGAAGCGTTGAACAAATGTCTTAAGTTGCACAAAAATGTATCTATTACCTACAATACCCCAAGGTACAAAGGTTTCAGATGCATTTAAAAATGGAGATAGCTTATATAATTGTATCATATATCCAAAAAGAAACGCAGAAGTGGCTACGTGTATATTTCCTCAATAGCAGGTCTTGAAGTTAGCACATTATTGGGCTCAACATACATGATGCATGGTATTTGCTAAAACTCCTTGGCCACTGTGTGCAGATTAAATTAAACATTAATGCATTTGAGTAACACGAAATGGTGATAACTGGGAGGTCATGATATATATTTATATAGATTTATGTACATTTAAACATTTGCTTTAACAAACTAACAACGCAAGCAACTCTGCGTCTGACAGTGCGGATAAACTTTAACTTAAAGAAATTTTTCAAAAACGAATTAAGCTGAACGAAAGGAAAACGTTTTTGGGCGAACGGGTGCTATTCTGGGATCATTTAATCGATATATTATGAGAAAACCCCGCATTATAGACAATTTCCTTAAGTTTCCACCCTTTGTTCAAAGCGGTTCAAACCTGTTCAGAAACTGGTTGCTGCGGGGGAGGAGGGGGTGACGAGGCCGGCCTTTCTGTCTCCTGATTGGTGGAAGTCTCGTGTGTCTGCAATGACCTCATACCTTTGCAGAAAGTGACTAGGAAAACGTGCAACTTAGTATCCGACCTGTCACAGGGGCCTTTGTAATTCAGATCCGTCTATCCACAGAATGCAGACTAACGTTGCTATTTTTTAAAAAAGGACCTCATTCATTTGCACTAGTTGTATCCCGAGTAAATCGTAGAAACGTCTGATTTCTGGGAATACTGTTATAAGACGTACCACATATGGAACAAATAAACCATGCATCTGTAATTTTAAACGAAATGCATAGAAACCAATGGGAGTCTCGGTTAAATGGCACGAGACTTTGTGATCTGCTTATACTGAAATATAAGAACTGCATCATTTTAACAGAAGCAGATTTAAAAACGGGTGGATCACAAACACTTTCATCTTGCCATGTATTATTTGCAACGCTTCCGATGCAAGAAACGCTCTCTTGAAGACTGTTCACTTTGAAGTGTCCCCCTTCACTCCAAAGTCGATGCTCCTTGCTAACTATTGATTGAGCTACTGATTTTGCCTGTTGCTTGTATAATATTTTTAGAGAATATTTAAATGATTTGGGGGAAAATTACCTGTAAAACACACATCTGAACTAACAGTGTAGATATCTTAAGATATCTGTAATGACGGACCACGTAATTGGCTTGCTTGCGTTATTTTGTCATCTGAACATATTTACATTATTTTAAAATTATGTGGTTACTTATATTTGTCAACATAGTTAATAATCATTTATGCTTGTGTACCACTAGTTACTGTTTCTGAGCTTCTCGAATGTATTTTTTTTCCGTCTACATATGTATAGTTAATGATTTGGTGCCAGTATTTATGTTTTAAAAATCCTGTTAATACTTTTGTAAGACAAAACACAAATATTCAATAAAAGTTCAACATGGATTGAAATGCTGTATTGCCTCTGTGTTAATTTCTCCTGTCCCCGATCGTCTCCTTCTCTTTGCTGGTAATGACATTATCTTTCTGATAGCTAATATTATTAATAAAAACAATAATCATAATAAAAATTAAAATCGTCAGTCGGGTGGATCTTGGTGCCTGTGTCTGTGCTGCAGTACCCACTTCATGCATTAGGGGGCTCTGTGAGGGAGGAAGCGCTACGTGCCGCACGGGGTAATGTATGCATATGAAAGAGACCGGCTCCGGGAAGCTGTTCGCTCCGGTTTTGGCCGGTCGTCTCCTGCTCTAGTCTGCTGGTGATTGGCAGTTCTGCACTTGTTTACCACAGTTACACCGCTACTACAGCGTCCGAGGAATGCCGAGGCGGCAGAAATTATTTTTAAAATATGTTCTAGAAATATTTTACATTATTAGAACGAGGCAGCTGACTTAGAATTTTTTTGTCTTTTAACAATTTTAACGTGGATATGCACGAGTCTGAATGGTGCGCGTGGCCTGGAGTGCGCGTGCGTGATTGTGTAACATGGTGTAATCTATTATGTCCCTTCCCCCATAGTTTGAAATGATTTCTTAGTAAATATATCAGCCTTTTAACCTTTTTTTTTTCTTCGCAGCATTGAAATGTAAGAAGTGTATCACTGTATACTTTGTTCAGATGCTTGTTATTCGTGTTTGTTTGGAAATGTGACATTTTGAGGGCACACTTGAAATGATAATGAAGTCTTTTACAGGTGTGAAATAACTAATATGAAATTTGATATATTAAATAAAGGAATTTGTCCAGCACAGAACCGTCTCCTGAATTCTTTTGTGTGTTGAGGGTTTCTGTAGTTTGAGGTTGCATCTCCTGGTTGAATTGGTTTTCCAAAGATGAACTGCTTTTGTGTGTCTCAGAAATAACCATGGTGCATATTTTGCATGTTTTTATTCAGTGTCTTAACAAGAGGTGTTCTGGTTTCTGAGTTTGGTTAAAGGCAAATGAATTCCGCATGTATTCTCTGTGTTCATCCATTTAGGTCCCTTACAGCCCAAACTGCTTTGCTTAAACTGTCTTTCTTTATATGTGTTTTATTCAGGAGACTCCATAAAGAATTTGCCAGGTATGGTATTCGTGTATTTGGAATATTGTTTTCCTTTGTTTCAGATGAAGATAACTTTGAAGAATGTCTCACCACTATCCAATCAGGAAGACACGAGTATGCATTTAGTTTTGAACTTCCACAAACGTGAGTATCTCAGTTACCGAATATGCAACACAATAAATATGTTTGTGATTTTTGGTCAAAAGCCTGAATCCCCCCTCCTATTCAAATATTGGCCATATTACGGCCTTGTTACCCAGTATGTTGGCATTACTAGCCAACATAACTGCTGAGTGAATCATGGATTGTTGTGTTGAAATATATATTAAGTAACTTTTAAAAAATGTTCTGTTTTGCGATCTTTAGACCACTGGCTACCTCCTTTGAAGGCAAACACGGTAATGTGCGATACTGGGTCAAAGCTGAGCTGCACAGGCCTTGGTTCCTGCCCATGAAAGTGAAGAAGGAATTCACCGTCTTCGAACACATCGACATCAACACTCCTTTACTTTTGGTAAGGACCTTGGCACCTGTTCAGCTGAGAGCACCATCCTGTGGCTAGTGGGAAGCTAGAGTAGGTGTGCTTTAGTGGAATTTGGCGAAAATGTAGCCTAGCTTCTGCTCATCGTGTGGCGGGTTCATATAGAGCCGGCAAGCTGTCACATTTAAAAAATTTTGTTCCGCTTGTCGCTTCACCTCGAGCTACTAAATTTGCAATCAATAATTGCCGCATTACGTAAACCACATAACCTTTGCGTACCCTTCTTTTACCCTTTTCATTTTAGCAGCACACCGATATTCAGTGTTACAGTCTGCACTAGTTTAAAATTACTATTCGCGAGTGTCCCTCAATGTCACTGCATGATTGTGGGTGTTACACTGGAATGTTTATTTTGAGAACATTCGTATCCGTCAGGCAAAGGGTGGCCGTGTTTTGACAAGTTTAAAAGGACAGAGAATGAATTCCTTTTATATATTCATAATTTCCTTATAATTTAAGCTTTTTTTATGTGACAGAGCCAAGAATTTGAATGAGCTATTTGTAACTTTTCTCATATGATTAGGAACATCAAGGTTGACATTCTACGTCTCTTTTTGTTCAGGCACCCCAGGCAGGCACCAAAGACAAGACTCTTTGTTGCTGGTTCTGTACCTCAGGCCCCATTTCCCTAAGTGCCAAAATTGAAAGAAAGGGCTACACCCCAGGTGAGGGAAAATGTCCTCGAATAAGTGTCACATCCTTGGGTCTTATATCCGGAGGGTCTTTTCTTGAAGTAGATTTGACATGTCTGTTTGTTACAGGAGCCTTTCAGCCATAACAAAAGAAATTCTGAACACATTTGCCTAAGTTTCGCACATGTAAACACATGTTGCACAGTGTGATGTTTTATCGAACGACAGCTCATGGCCCCCGCGATCTCTTGCAGGAGAGACCATCCAGATCTTCGCAGAGATCGAGAACTGCTCATCCCGCATAGTCGTACCAAAGGCGGCACTGTACCAGACGCAGACCTTCTTCGCTAAAGGGAAGATGAAGGAGGTCAAGCAGCTGGTTGCCAACTTGCGTGGGGAGTCGCTGTCCTCGGGGAAGACCGAGACGTGGAACGGGAAGATGTTGAAGATCCCCCCCGTGTCCCCCTCCATCCTGGACTGCAGCATCATCAGGGTCGAGTACTCACTGATGGTGAGAGCGGCTGACCGCGCTTGGGAACCAGTCAGGGGGCGCAGGTACTGAGGAGGTTCACATCCTGACCTGTAACCTATGCACCCCCTGTGGCCCTTACAGGTGTATGTGGACATCCCAGGTGCCATGAACCTGTCCCTCAACCTTCCGCTGGTGATTGGCACCATCCCCTTGCATCCGTTCGGCAGTCGGACGTCCTCCGTGAGCAGCCAGTGCAGCATGACCATGAGCTGGCTGAACCTGCCAGAGAGGCCTGAAGGTGCGCCACTGCTGGGTCTCTACTGCTTTTAGCCACGTAGCTGTTTTAGCACGGCGTTTAAAGCCGGTCATCTGGGTAGTCATTGTATATTCGCTGAGCTGACTTAATTAGCTTCATTAATTAGTTAAATGACTTGATGAGGTATTGACTAGTCAAACATGGTATGCTAGCAGTTGAGTCAACAAATGCATGGGTGTATTGGACGGTTGCTGCAAATACTGGCGTGACCTTCAGAGAGCTTTTGAAATGGCGAAGCCGGCACACTTATTTATCGTACTTTTAGACCAGTAAGAAGATCATCTGTGTGTAATTTTTTTTAACTTTTGCAATAGGGTAAAGAGTTCAGATACCAGGGTTCATATCCGAAATGAGGTTAATGGCATTTACATTTTAGCCTGGTGTTCCTGATGTTCGTCAGCTGTTATAATATCCCGAACAATATTTATTTTTAAATGTAGCACCGCCAAGCTATTCAGAGATCATCTCCGAGGAGCAGCGGCATAACCGGCTGGAACTGCCCCCGGCACGGGATGAGTTTGAGGGACCACTGTTAGCCTACATCCAGGAATTCAGATACCTGCCTCCCCCACTCTACTCTGAGGTACAACCAACTGCTCATTTCTTCATTATCAGTATGCCTTTCATTGGTGCATTTAGTAATTCTCAAGTCTGGATGGCCCAAGTTCAGTTGGCTTTCGTTTATTTTTGCTTCACATTCACGTTTAGCTGTCCTTGTTGACGTTAAAATGTGTTTCTCTCTGTGTTTCCCTTTTCAAAACGACAGATCGACCCGAATCCAGAGCGAGTGAGAGGGACGGAGGAGCGGCGGCCTGATAGCTGCCCGTCACGCTGAACGAACCACGTCACCCGGTCAGAGCAGCCGGGAGTCTCCTTTTCATTAGGTTTCGTTTTTTGTTTTTTTTCCCCCACAGCAGCATGTTTCAGTGTTGCTGTAGAAAAGCGAAAAACAAACATAAAAACAGAAGGCAAATGGGGAAACGCCCCCCCCCCCCCTCCCTGCGAGGTCCACGGGATGGCACAGGCTGATGTTCGGAAGTGTCCGTCGGGTTTTGGGATGGGTCAGGTGAGATCCACCACAGACGTTCGACAGGGGAGGGTGCCGGAAATTACCTGCAGAACTGCTTTTTCTCCCGCTCTCGTTATTTTTTCCCTGTTACTTGTTTCTGTAACCGTGGCACATACGTGACTCTGTAGCAGAGCAGGACACCAGTGCAGAGAACCAAGCAGGAAAAAGACAAAAAAATACAGTGACGTAGGAGAAGATACTAGAAGCGTCAGCAGCTGTTTGCAGGCGTTGGTGATTGGAGGAAGGAAGCTTGTATGAATGACCCATCACTTTGCTCCGTGTGGTTTCATTTCCAGATCACTACTGTTTCATTCTGTCTCTTGTTTTCTGTAATCATCCTGAAGGTTGTACTTCGAGAGTGTTTATCTGCATAAATTCGAGCAATGCAGTGAATGGAAAACACTTATCATTTTTTAACATCGTTGTCAAGTCGTCTTGACAATATGTAGCCTGTATTCACTACATAGCATGTTTTAACATTACTCAGGCCTGTCCGCTTACACACTCGTGGCTTCTCGTCATTTTTACTGTTATCGTTATTTAAAAATTTCCACTCTAAATGTCAGTTGCCTTGGAGCCAACCACTGTTCGCGTTGTCATCCGCTGTTCGCAGAGCGACGTGCGTGGGAGCGCGTTGGGGATGGGTGGGCCTGAGAGCAGGCCACGGTGGGCACCTGCAACCACGGGATGGATGGTGGGGAGACGGAGAGGGTAGCATCACGCTAACAGCTGCCTGAAAACTCCCTCAAACTCAGGTGGTCTCACTTGCCAAATAGATTGGTGAAAAAAAACCCATAGCTAGCAAATCTCCTTCCAATTGCACTGTTAGAAGTTTCTGATTAAAAGAAGCAAGATAGAAACAGAAACATGCACGGCGACATTCCCTTTTATCTTGCCTTTTATTCAGTTTTGTTCAATTTTTATTCAGTGAACACAAACAAAAATAATTAAATGGCAGCCGGGAGAGATTCCCAGGTTTGTTGCTATGTTGTGATTTAGCCTAAATAGAGCATTGCTAGTTATTGACTAGGTGGACGTGGTTTTTAAACAGAGCCTTAATACTACAGCTGAGAGATGGTCTGAGCACGTGACGCTATTCAGTAATTACACAAGGTTAAGAAGACATGTACTCCTCAAGTAACCTTTCGGAAGCATATATGAATGTGTCTGTCAAGAGTTTGTCATGAGTTAACACAGATTTGTGCATTCATGCATGTGCGTCACAAAGAACTAGCAAAACCAGTATGCTTTTTAACAACACCAACTGATAGACTTTGAAAAGGTAAAACTTATCATCGTTGCCTTGGCAGTTTCACCTCTTTCGCGATGAGTGTTTCATATCATCGTCACCATCAGTTTAGTTCATGTTGCTCCGAGTGTTTTAGGTGAGATCTAAAAGGGAATTTAACCCATGATACCCAAATTCAACATTTGACCCCCACCAAAAAAAAAACCTTTTCCAATGTATCATAGGGCATTAAGCTATATTGAATAAAAAAACTTAAAGTTTCTTTTACTTCCGTGTGTAGATGTAGGGAAGAATGGCTTCTGTGTACACAGAAGTTTTGGAAAAATGGAAGTAACAGAAAGCTCCAAAAATGAATGACACTAGTGTACCAAGTTTCATTTGAGTTGATATGCTTTGACTGAATATCTTAAGATGTTCATTTTGTATTGAGAAATGTGTTTAATTTATACTGCTCTGTTACATTGTTTGTAACACAGGCTCATATTATGACCCAGTGTCAAATTGACTTCCTGATTTGAATGTTAGGAACTAAAATATTTTAAATGGGTTAGGGGAACTGAAAGGTTTTAGAAACAAAAGTGCAATATATTTTTTGTTTATTAAAAATGATTTGCTATTTGTACTGTATCTCCCTTTTGTGTAATGTATTTTTTAGTTCAATGTTGTCCACAAGTTATGTCCAAGACATTCATATTATGAATGATTTTAATTTTTTGTCTCGTTTTTAATTTTGTTCTTGTGTAAGACAATAAATATCTGTTTTGTTATAACAGCTGAAGCATTTTATTTCCGAAAGAAGAAATGTTGCATTTACAATTTCATTGTAAAAATATGGTTTTCACAATGGACCATGAAGAAGAATCCAAACATATTATTGTACCAACAGCTCGTCATTCATCTAACGTGAACAATCCGTCATCGTTCCTTCAAAAATTTCAGTCTTATAATGGAGAAAAAAAATGAATAAATGCTGTTAATAGCACTTGGGTTCCTACCCCCCCCAGCAACTGGGTAAACATTTACAAGAAAGATCTTTAGATGGGTGCTAATTGCACTATTCCTTTGGCTATTCTTAGGGGTTGTATTGCTTATCGTCATCACTAATTATAGTGATAGTGTCACCTTCAAGGATTTAACAATTCATAGTGATCCGATAACTAGGACTGATGAAGTCACCACAAGAATCACCCCTCTCAGAGATGCGAACTGTATCGCGTGATATGAGTCACAAGGATAATAGTTTGATTACAATTGGGCTTTCCTCAGGTTCATTGTGGCTAAGTAAAGGCAGTGTCACCAAGGACACTGGGGTAACTTGAAAACATGACAGCTGGGACAAGGTCACTGGAGGCAAGAAAGAACAGAACATGACTATTTACTGAGGGACATGGATCAGCACCTGGTGGAACCAATCAACACAAGCAACCGCAGTCACCTGACCACCAGATTCCTGTATTTAGTCAAGTAGGAATTCGGAGCAATGAATAACGCTTCCCTTGCCATGCCACAGTCTGTTAGGTTCCTCATGGTGTATTCTTAAGCAGGGCAAATAGTGGATGTGTCTAATGTTTTCACCTACACATCAGGGCTGCATGTTTACCCTGACACCTCCCTGACAGGAGTGCATGAAGGAATTTGTCCTTTCTTTGCAATTTATTAGCGTAGGGCAGGAAACTGAAGGCAACTAACTGTTACCGTCGATGGTGATATATGTACTTATGGAAAGTCAGGATATTGTTTAGGTGACTGCTTCTTGAAGAATGTACCTGTTACAAGAGTCTGTATACAATTTAAGTGCAATATGTACACATGTATTATGCACTCTATATATAAATGACATGTCATGGAATGTTATTGCTCTGGGCAGGGTACCAACCATGTGACACACTGTGGGAGGAAAGCGTAGGGCCTTTATTTGGATAGATTTATTAAAAATGGTGAGGTGGAAGAAAAACAGGAGAGATCCATATCAGCACCAGCAAAAGGAAAACCGCAGACATCCCATCGCGGCATTGGGGACTGGCCATGTTTTAGTCCTGAGAACGAAAAGACTTCAGTCTTGTTTAACTTGTATTATGCCACAGGTGAACTGAATCCATACATTCATGGCTTGAGTTTATGATGCCCCGGGATGTCCACACCCGTTCCACCTTAAAGTCATACAATCCTAGAAAAGCTTTTTCTACAAGAGGCCATTCAAATGTGTCATAAAGGAAAGATGAGTCATCCAGCGTAAATAATTCCTTATATTCCGAACTTTCCATACACCCGTTAACTTCTTTGACATACTTCAATGTTATACATTTAGAACCACTTAATATTTACAAATTAGGCTCTTATCTGCATTGATAAAATCGCTGTGACAAAATTGCATGACCTTTATTCTCAGAAGTCTGCCTCTCTATTATGCTGTTATTAGTTTGAACCTTCCAGCTATCGGAGGGGGAGGAAACTCGACGGCCCCTCCCAGGCAGACTCTGGGGCTCCTGTATGTTTGACACTAGATGGTGACTTATTACAGAATCCCTTGGGTGCATATTTAGTCACAAATACTAAGTTTACTAGTTTTGTGCAACACTGCAACTAGGACTAACCGAGTACTAGTCAACAGTTAAATCAGTCAACATATTTTAATCCGCCGTCTGTGCATTTTAATTTAAAGTTCTACTTATTTAACTTTTTTATTTAAAAAAAAAAAAACAAAAAAAATGTATTTCATTTGTTTGAATTTGAGATATTTCAAAAAGGGTCTGACTACTTCTTTAGACAGAACATATGATCCTTTTCCATTTGTTTGTTTATATATAAACAATATATAAATAGAAAAATACCGGAAAATTACAATTTACAATGATCAGAATGTCTTTAAATGAAATTTGAATATAATATTAATATTAACATAAAAATATACTTTTTGTGGTGGGCGGGTAGGGAGGGGCCAAGCGTGATTTCCTCCATGACATTAAAATAACTGTTTCCCGTGCTTGTCAAAGGCATGGCGCTGATCAGACCTGGCAGATGCACTGAGGACTGCAGGGCTTTTTTTGAGCATGTGTCAGATTTTCAGCTGGCAAGCTGCCAGAATTGTCATGTCCCCCCCCCCCCCATACACACACACACACCCAGTTGGAGTAACTTTTAAAGTTGCAACATGACTGTTGAGTAAAGTTAGCGATTCTGCCACGCACTGTACTTTTTGTGTAAGTTGTGCCACAGACCCATAAGGGGAATCACTTAGCTTGTTGCCATGGTTATGTTTGAAACACAAAGAGACTGAAGTAAGTAGCAGTAATCAAAAGGCTGAAGTCTGATATGATAAATACTGCAGCTTTTTCTGATACTCTAGAAATTATATGAATATGGAAAGGAAACTTTTAATTGTTCTTCCATCCATCCATCCATCGATCTTCTAACTGCTTATGCTGGTCAGGGTCGCAGGTCTATCATAAGTAGCTTATTCTGTTTTTATAAGTTAAGCACATATTTCAATATGCACAAACTTACCTGTCATTTTAATTTATATACAGTATATTACATTGCACATTATACACAATGATAAGCACTCAATGTCAATGCAATAATACACAGTTAATAAAACACATACCAACACAGTATGTTTCTTGGCCCACGTCTTTACAGTTAATATTTGGTGTGTAATGGACTGGTTTTAGAATGACTAATTTATTTTACCTCCTTTTCTGTCTTACAGCAGCAGATGGGTTAGAATTGGTTAGAATGAAACAATGAGGTGGGAAAAGCTGTATAGATATGGGAGTTTGCTACTGGTGTTGAGTCTGTCTGGTTTTCCCCTCTCTCTGTCTTCTCAGAGGTGAAACAGCGTGCAAATTGACCTTAGTGTGTGTGTGAGCGTGCGTGAGGCGTGTGTGAGCAATCTGCCCAAGCAAAGAGCATCTGTAAACCGTGTATATCTGTTGTAAATGTCACCTCCGATTTATCTACCAGAATATGAATGAGCTAAGGTCGCCATCTTGACCATCTAAAGCCTTCTACTTGTATCTGTGGCACATTGTCAGCAGTATTGGCCCAAGATACTCTGCTGCTGCCTTCAAATCGGTCTCATGGCTGTTTATGAAAGAGGAACACTATCCATTATATTCATTTTTATAAAGTAATTTATAAAGTCTGAACCATTTGTTAGTCTCTCCTGGTCCAGAGAGAAGCTGACACTTAATCTATACTGTGATCTTATTTTCATGAAAGTGATTACAGTACTCCGTACAACAAAATAATTAGAGTACTCCATACAGCAAAGTGATTAGAGTACTACATAGTGCAAAATGATTAGAGCATGAAAGTGATTAAAGTACTCCATGCAACAGAGTAATTGTAGTACTCAATGCAGCAAAGTGATGTGAAAACTGCATACAGCAAAATGATTATAGTACTCCATACAGCAAAGTGATTAGAGTACTCCATACAGCAAAATGATTAAAGTACACTGTACAGCAAAGTGATTGGAGTACTCCTTACTATAAAGTGATTAGAGTACTCCATATGGGAAGTGATTAGAGTGCTACATACAGCAAAATGAGTACAATACTCCATACAGAAAAGTTATTAGAGTACTCTATACACAAAAGTGATTTGAGTATTCAGTACAGCAAAATGATTAGAGTACCCTTTACAGCAAAGTGATTAGAGTACTCCATACAGTGTGGCATGTTTGTTTTACCATTAATCCTGCATGTTAGACTCTTGAGTTTTGCAGACCTTATGATCTTGCCGCAGGTTGGTCCTACTTCCTCCTTCAGTTTCTCTTAAATTTCAGGGTGGTTGTGTCAGTTAATATCATGTTTGAGCATTTTGTAATCCTTGCCCAAACATATAGACTCAGGAAATCTTCTTTGTCGTCTTCCACCTTTACTGAAAACCAATTCACTTTTTTTCCCCACATATTCCAGGTCTTGAGCTGTTGCAGCTACATGTTATGTTACCACCACTTAAACCACATATTTGTGTGGGGGCCCCTGTTGACCACAAATAGTCACTACACTAGGGGGCAGACAAAATGTGACTTGGCTGCCCCTCCCCGCTGATCCCCGACCAGAACAACAAAGCTGGCCCTGTGTGTCAGTGCTTTGGGGCAGCTGTGCTGGGAAGGGTGACATTAGGGGGTGACAGAGCCATGAGCTGAATGTATCCCAGTGCCACCAGCCGTCAGTCGAGAAGGGAGGCGGTCTTTTAAACCCCGGTGGCCCCCTGTGTCCCACCAAACTTCCACGGTCATGAGATCGCGGGCGCTGCCAAAGCAACAGATGTTGAACACTCCCCCTCCCTCCCCTCAGCACCCCAGGAGGTTTGACCTATTTGCTGCGGGTCCGCTCCCCCGCTGCGTCCGCGTGGATCTGATAGCGGCCAGTGGCCACAGGGACCCTCGCTGTGCTGGAGCCGCAGCAGCTGGGCTCGTGGCTCGTCTGTGTGCCTCCAGCAGCGTGAGGTCACCCCCGGGCTTCTGCCATGACCCGCGGCCCCCATCTCCCACCATCAGCAGCGCCGTGTCCAGAACCCATCTCCGCCTTCAAGATCCGCATCGAACCAATGAGGAGGAAGGCGGCCCGTGTCTGAAGGGCTCCGAGCCCATCCCGCCCCGGGAGGGTTCCGCTTCCCCAGCTGCCGTCTGCAGGCTGGGCCTGTATCATTTCGCTAAACAGAAAAAAGGTTCACCTGAGGATTCTGCTGACGCTGCAGCTCCTGGGAGAAACCAGCAGCCCGTTCAGCCTTGGGCGGCGTCTGCAGAGCCGATTCGAGCACCATGACAAACGGCCTCCTTGTGGAGTCGGATCCTCTACATGTGTATCTCACTGCCATTTTTCTGTCTCTTCTGGTTTCTCAGCTTTGGCATGACGAAGAGCTGCAATTACTTTTTAATGTTGTAACAAGGTCACATTAGCTAAAACTGCCTGACCCGCCTTAAAAGTCAGCTAGAATCTTTCAGAGAATTATCTTTAATGCCTGAAATGCATGAGATTACAGATAAATCTCATATCAAACTATTCTTTTGCAAAATGTTTACCACTCTACATTCCCAATTTCTCCCCTTATAATAGGGAATATTTTGACATATCATGACTGTTTCATTTGAGTGACTCTGTTTTTTAACAGCATTTGAGATGATTTCCCTCCAGTCGCCTCTAATTCAGAGTGCAAACTCTAGTACATACTGCCCTTAGGTTGACCTCTTAAAGAGGTAGTATGTTGTGGGCAGGTCCTGTTCCGCTTTTCTGCCCTCACAGAAGCTTGGCCCACGCCTCAGTACTGCGCGGCTACAGCTGCTGCGAAGCTAATTATCCCTCGGGGTTCTAAGGGTGTGACACCCTCGGCACTAAACAGATGTTCGAGCCGGGCACATTCCCTCGCACGCTGTCCAGGCTGCTGTTTCAAAGTCAGCCTGTCCCTGTAACACCCGGGGGTGTGTGTGTGGGGAGGGGGGGGGGGGGCAGCCTCAGAGAGCCAGCCCACAAGCAGGTTTTTGCTAATCTAATCTCTAGCACTCCACCCCAGCGGCATCTCAACACATCTTATCGCATGAGAATCGGGTGCGCACCAGGTACCGTACGTTTGTTTAAATCTCTGTAGAGGCTACAGTATCCAGCTGCCCTGTGCTTAGCCTGAATGGGTCAGTGAAATGTTCTCCTTTATAAAAATCCACTCTCGTGCAAAACTTTTAGAGTAACAGATGCTAACAAAAATGGCCAGCGACCTTAATCACTGCCGAAATTATACATCATAAGCGAATCACAAGTGATTACTTCAGGAGAGTTAGAACAACAAAGCTGAGTGCGAACAGAGATGGTGTGTACAGGTTTGTAAATATATTTGGTCGATCATTTTGCACAGGGTCGTGCCAAACCAAAATGCAGCACATCTGAGCCATGTCTGGGGTAATGTGTCTGGGGTAATACCGCCTATTCAAGAAAAGGTCCGCCTGCTATAGTTAGAGTAGGTTTTGCTGTTGGTTTGCAGGCACAGCCCATATATCTAGTCGGCACTTGCAGCCATTTTGGCTCACTTACTGGGGCAAACAGCCCGCGGCCTGTCCATGGAAGAGCAGGACACAGGAGGCATGTAGAAAGAAAAACCTTTGCGAACAGAGATCTACGGTTAACCTGGATGACTGGAAGGTCAAATACCATCTTTTTTGGGAAGCACGCATTGGTAGTTAGCTTCCTGCCCCCGTCGGGGAATGCAGACTTTGACTGACTGTTTAACGTTTACAGTCATAAACATGAACAGCCCTTACAAATGCACCATCTTGCACGTAAAGTAAAAATTTTTTTGAGGAAATCAAAGTAGCCCCAAGACCACCACCCCAAAATAACAATGGCATGGCTTCTGTATCTATCTTTGGTGTTTTGGAGAATAAAACAAACCGAAGACCAGGCAGTGAGAGTGACGGCGGGTGCATACCGTCTACATGACACTAGTGTTACGGCAAACTGTGTCCAGCCACCTTCCTGTAAGCGCGGCATTCCTGAGCACCATGTACACGTTCAGGCTCTGCCAGTTTCACCGGCTCAAGCACATTGCAAACTGTCAACAGCTGCAATGACTAACCTTCCATGGAACCACTGCCTGGTATCATTCCAGATCACTTCAGCACATTATAATAAAACAGTGCAATTATGAGCAATTTTATGTGGCACATTACGACTCATAGGACTTCTGATGATCAAAAGGTTTCAGGTTCAAATCTTGTAGCTGAATGATTTCACTGTTGGTCCCCTGAACTAGGCCCTTAACCCCCATTTGCTCCAGAGACTCACTGATGTGTCAAAATCATCTGCTATATAAACAAACTGTTAATACAAAACACGCAGAAGAGGTAGGAATGCATGCCGAATCATACCGGCGGCTTCTGAATCACACTAATTCAAGTTCGTATTACTTAGGATGCTTAGGATGGCGAAACCGGCCTCACACGGGGATGGGAGGAAGGAACGGGAGCTGCATTGGGAGAAGCCATTAGGAAACAGGGCAGGACAGAAGGCGACCATTTTGGCTACAGAACAGGCAGAGAAGCAGGGGGCTCAAAACTGGCATGGTGCTTGGGGACGTGTAAGGAGGTCTGAGCTACTGGACAGACAGACCAAAAGCAGATCCATTTATATATTACAGATACTGCATGTTTATAGTTTAGAAATAATATACAAGGGGTGAAGCTGCTGGTCACCTGATTTCATCCAGCCCCTCCCTCATCTCTCACTTATCTGATTACATTTCAACTCCTAGTCGTTACTACGGTAACCAAAGTGAACGCAGGACACTAGTGGAAACAGAACTGTGGTCTGCACGGGGAAAGTTAGCGTCTGTGGCCTCTTCAAGTTGCTATGTTTCATACGTACAGCTGCCTTCAAGCGCGCTAAACGCTGCTGCCATCCCTCTTTGCAAATCCTTCAGTATAATCAGATGATTTGTTAAAAACCAGAGGTTGGAGGACACATTTATTCTTTTTAATGCCGGTCTCTGTTAGTTTTATCCTCTGCAGGGGCCTTCCTGCTCGCACATCCGTACCGAGTCGCAGAAGGGGGAATTCTGTGGCTGGCTGAGCGGGCGGTTCACAGAAACGGCAGCCAGGGGAGGCAGAGCGTTCAGCAGGCTTCAGACATGGCCGCGGGACGCCGTCAGCTAGCTTAATCTCCGTAAACTCACCACGAATGCCCACCCCCGTACACACTCCGGCAGTAGGGGGACACCCCAGGACAGGCCAAGAAGTATGTGACACGTAACCTCACTTATGTCAGCTGTGGACGGCTGACCGCAACCTCCCTGTTCGAGATTAGTGCTGTCCCACGCCCCCCCCCCAACAGCGTAAAATGGTCTTTTCAGGGATGGAGAGTTTCCCGGACAGTGTCTGCTCTCAAAAGGGGAAGCGATGCGTATAATGACATCGACGGCATGCGAGGAAATGACTAAACTATGGGAAATGGCTCTGAGCCGCGGTAGGCTAATCTGTGGATAAATATACTTCAGAATTAGCATAAAACTGTGATTGTGAAATGACGTCACGGTGAACACGGTGATTTCTTAGTGCGGCACGGTCAAACTTGTTTTGCAGCTCAGCTTCACCTCAGCAACACATGTCGCTCGCGGAGCAGTAAAGCCTCTGAGATCAGACGGCCCCGTCTCCATTTCGTCTACACCGCCCCCCACCCCCCGCACCGTCAGCCAGGACTAGAGATATTGCCCCCACCCAGCCCCAGGCCCAGCATCTGCTGAGTCAGCCCAGCCAACCAGGCCATGGGGCTCCTGTTCCGCAAAGCAACCCCCCTCCCCACCCCCCGCGCTGACCGCAGCCCACATAGCAGGCATGGTTGCCCCCTGCCTGCCCAGGCACTGAGGTGGGTGTGTGGGGGTGTGTGTGCCTGGGTGACCTATTGCTGAAGTGCCTCTCATCTTACCCCTGGCAGCATCGACCATCCCAGCTGAACCGCCCCCACGTCTCCCCCAGCCTCAGGTCCAGGTCTGTAATATTTGCAGGGGGGCACATTCACACCCTCCCACCAGGACACCTCCCTGCCAGCAGTACCCAGCATCCACTTTCCACCAGCGCAAACGCCCTTACTTTCAGCTCCTCTGTCCCTTGATATGCCCATATCTCAGCTCGTACCGACAGCCGCAGTCAGCGTGAGGCCTTCGCCCCCCCCCGTATCCACATGGCAACCGCGAGGCTGCTGCATCACTTCCTGCCTGGTGAATCAAGAATGAATAAAACAAACAAACAAACAAAAAGCCCCAGGTGACTCATTCGCCGCTAGGCCTGCATCAGTGCCAGGCGATAGCTGTGGGGAATCCCCAGTTTCGTAATCTCTCTTACAGGCCTTGCTTTTGCTTTCAAATTAGCTTGGAAATCCCGGGCACAGAAAGCTGTGTTCTATCCCAAAGTCAAGGACAAAAACATGTACCTGTCACGCGAGTGAAATGCACACTGGGGACGTGTAAGGAGGCCTGAGATAAATAGTCAGAAGATTTTTTAAAAGGCATCGTTCTGGGCTTAAGGTATAGAGTAACAAAAATTAAATGAGAAAAGCAAAATGAAAGGAATGAGTCTTGAATTTCAAAGTTGACGGACTTATGGATCACTTGATAGCAGCACCGGTAATTTTTGGTGAAATGTTCCTTTTTCTGAATGAAATGCTTATTGCTCCCAAAAGGGACTGAGCCTCGTCCGTCCTGCCACACTTTACTGTTCCCTCTCCTCGATTCACAGCTGATTATATTCTCTTGTTTGAGCAGTATACTCTTACCTGCTATTATCTATGATATTAATTTAATTGCTTTAATTAAACCTATAGCACAATGCAGGGTCTAAGGCCACAAGCCTTTTGGGGACAGCCATAAAGAATGTGTGGATAATTAAAAATTGAATTGTTTTGTTTAGTGCAGTTATAGATATACATATATAAACACGCACACACACACAGCGAGCTGGAGTTCAGCTTACAAAGCAGGCAAGTACAGGCAGAGTGTCCTCCTCAGTGCAGTTTTCACTGTTCACACACACTGGATGTAATGGTAACGTTATCCTCTGACTGTAGGTGTTTGGCTGTGTGTGACGTGAGAATGGCCTCTGCTCTTAGCTACCGTGTCACCTAAGCGAGTTTCACCCCAGTGTCTCCATGGCTTGCCATTGGCTGTGTGTGTGGGGGGGGGAGGGGCGATTTGTCTGACTATGAAAACATTCCAGACTGTGTTTTCCCGGAATACATCCTTAACATGCCAACTTCATGTCTGCAAAAGCACCATGAAGCACTTTGGCAGTCTGGTCTGTTGCACAGACACCCTGGCTGCAGTCTGCTTTTTGCCTATCAAATGAGGTCACAGTTTACAACAGCCGCAAGAAGTACTTTAAGAGAGATCTAACTGGCTCAGTGTCATATAATCATTAAAACCCCAAGACGTGCTCCTTCCGTCTTCTAACTCTATCCTTGGTTGTGTTCGAAATGTCCACTCACACACTATACAGTCCACTATATAGTGAATTGGCCATTTTGCAGTGCTATTCGAATTCTCAATCATAAATTTCCTTCACCATGTAGCGCACTACAAAATCATTACGAGGCACACGAAAATGTAGTGTACAGAAGCTGTATGCTACATCAGTTGACTTAAACCACCACGCATTGCTCCCCATCATGTGAGGGTCAGAACCATATTTGAGAAGCTTTGTTCAGTCTGAGCTGTGACTGTTAACCTGCGTTAAGTAGCCCGCTTATGAAATACTTGCCCGTGAGCTATAATGATAGTGGTGGGGCTACCGTTGCTTTAAAAACAAAGTTATTTTAATAAATGTCGCTGCTTTACGTGGGTAACATTAATTCATAATTAATACAGTATATTGAAGATTAGTATAAAACACCATAGTTACAGCTGCAGTCCCCATCATGCTTGTGTAGGTGGGTACAGTACAGTCAGGTATGTGGTATATTAAAAAGGTACATATGCACAGATTTTTTTTTCCTTTGGCCCAGAAGTAAAGGAAGAAGCCGGTACAGAGAAGAAGTATGGTGCATAGCAGAGGACATACATCACATACAACATGTACAGAGCGTACAAAATGTACAGCACTGTAAAGCTGTCCAGTTCACTGCTCAACTAAAGGGCACTTTTCCACCACACCAGGTACCGTACTTTTGGTACTTCAAGAAGGTACCAAAAGTATGGTACTTCAAGGTGATGGTTTTACACTAACGTAAAAAGTGGTACCGGCACTGAATGACATCACAACGCAAGGCGGGGTATTTTGTACTGAATTTGAAAATGGCTGTTTGTATTATAAGGGCTGGACGAGGTGCAATATTAATACCAACATCACATGTTATGCACATCCAATTCTTACATCGCTAGTCAGCTAGATTATGATCAGGCTTTTCTTACGTTTAATTTGGTATTATAGCGCATTCTCGCTAAAACATTTTTACTCTGTCATAGGAAAAAAACTTAGCAAGTTTTTTTCCATTTTAATGATTATTCCTTTTCAAGATTACCTAGCATGTGTTTGAAAATCAGTTTAAAGTTCACCTCCGCTGCTTTTGATAAATGCCCCAATATTTATTACAACAAAATCACATTGCGATATCTGAAAAATTTCCAAAACTGTGCTGTCGTAGTATATTAAACAAAATACTTTATTTCTTGTTATGCTATCCAGATCTTGATGTATCTGTTCTTCCGACCAGATCGCAATTAAACCTTGTGTCACTTCGTTTGTCCATGCACCCATTATTATTAATAATTTCTTCTATCTCATCTGTGATGTGATAGGTCAACTGGAAAAAGCCCAATACTAACAAGCCGTATCACCACCTATTGTAGCGCAGTCGGACATACTTCAGTCAATAAATCGATCCCCTCCCATGCATGCATACTAGGATAAGGACAGTAGTCAAATGAAATGGCGTAGTCGAGCTATAACTGTAGCTCGATTTAGCTGTGCATGTAAATGTACTGACTATATAGTGAATGAATGAGTGAGTGGATATTCCACACACAACCCTTGTCAGGGTATTGGGGGGGGGGGTATCCCAGGCAACAAAAGGCATAGGGCTGGGGAGCACACTGAACAAGATGCCAGTCCATCACAGGGCCCCAAAACGGGCTGTAAAATGTAACTAATTGCTTAAAAACAATTGCCTAAATACTAGAGAAATATAGCGCCTCACTGAGCAAGTAATACTGCAACACTGCCCGGTTCTGTGTGTCTGGCCTTTGCAGATTCCCCCTGCGCTCACGTCTCTCTCCTCCGGTTTCCCCCCATGATCCAAAAACATGCAGCTCAGGTGTGCGGCTGTATCGGAGCAATCCACAGAGTCTGGCGTTTTGTATGGATATGGATGCACGTGTGCTGCCCCCTTCAGGATGTGCCCTGAACTTCCTGGGACAGGCTTTAGCTCCCCCCACCTTCCACTGGGATAAGTGTATATGGGAAAATGTGAGCATGGATATTAATAATAAAAAAAGACAGTTTCAGTCAAACAACACTATATTGGAGAGTTTTATATATTTGATATGTTTGAATATAATCATATGTAACTCTTTTTAGTCCTTTGTCATTATAAATACTAATTTATATGAATTTAATGAATATTTTGGTTTTCTTTTGTGATGCGTTGCTTTTTTTGCAGATTTAATTAAAGTGACTGGACTTTTATGGCATCTAAACTATCCAACAGCTCAGCTGTAGTAGCTGCTTTTGGGGCTGGAGTGCAGGGTCAGCCAGGATGTCGCACCCCAGGAGTGGCTGGGGTTAAGGGCCCTGCTCAAGCACCCAACAGGGGTATGATGGCTCTGCCTGGCACGGGATTTACACCCATGACCTTCCAGACATGGGCACAGACCCCTGCCTTGCTGAGCTGCATGTTTCCTTCTTTAATCAGAACAGGTCTCAAACTCACCGCACTGCTTATGTTAAGCTACCGGTGATGCAGATGTCTAATGTAACCTTATAGCGAGTTAATTTTCTAATTTAGACGAGCATTTAAAAAAAACATAATGTGATCACATGTTGGCTTCAGAAAAACAGTAAAGCAAACTGGTCTAGACCAGATCCGGGGACAGGACATGTAACCTTATAACCCTGTGTGCTTTTTGACACAGATACTCAGGAGGCCTTGCATGCTTTCATGGGGCCTTGAATGCTGGGAACACTTACCCCTCGCTACAAATCACCCTAACAGGACAATGAGGATGATGCCAACATATTAGCCTTTAGGAGTAAGCGTGTATCCTATAACACCAAAGTGTCAGTCCTTGGCTGAGCTCCTGTTGTTTCTGCTTGCTCATGAACACATGTTAGGTGTATGCAAATACCCCCGGACTTACAGCATATTCACGGCCAAACCATTCACAGGGATGGCCCGTTTGAGCGCTTGGACTCCAGCAACCTGCCTAGATGTATATACAGTAGCTAGCCTGACTAGCTGTGCTTACCGCAAAGGCCAATGAATAATTACTCTTTTTAAGCTGAAAAATGTGAGAGGAGGGTTAGCAATTGCAGGTCATTGGCAAAATCTGAATATGGAAAAGGATATATTAATCTCTCCAGCAGAGAAGAAATGCGTGTGTGTGTATGTGTTTTAACGTAAATCCAAAAACCCGTTTTTTTTGTCATGCACATGGTAAAACACAAATAGCAGTAGACCTGCAGTTCATTTTAAGTTTGTACATGTTTCACATGCAGGAAATTTCAGAGGGTTTGGGGAGGGGGTTGGGGGGGGAGGGCACAGCCTGAGTAATATGTTCCGCTTACTCCAGCTAAATTCAGACATCAGACAGGGTTAGATTTCACAGCATCCCGGGATCGCTGGGAACAGCCAGGCCTCTGAGAGGGTGTCTGTCCACCGCGGAGATTCTGCCGTATTATTCATTTGGAAATTCGTCGATATTCAGAGCGAGAGCTTGAGAGACCTACCACTGTTTGGTGCCATTCTTAGGAACAGCGGAGATCTACTCCTGGAGAGTGACCCTATTGCCATTTAAATTACAAGCAAATTTAGCTTGGCTAGACATTCGGTAATGGGTTGGATTTAGCACTGTAGCCTCATACCTACCAGGACTTGGGTTCGAATGCTTCCCCTGTCTCTGTGTACAAGGAGTCTGCATGTTTCCTTTAGCTAGACTCTATTCTTTCCTGTGTGATGGAATGATGTGACCAACATGTCCCCAGCAAATACGTAAAATTACATTAGTGGCCGAAATTGTGAAAACGAGCATTTTTGGCATTACATGTACGCATTAAAAATTGCTATACGAATACTGGCAGTAATATTTATAAACAATCAAAGAATGTTACAAATATCATACACTGGATGATTAAATATGTAACTGGAGTAACGGGAATAAAGTTCTGCAACTTCTATAAATTGTTAGTGTTTCCACAATTCTGGCCACTAGAGTAAATCCAGGGTGCTAATGGCCTTAGGCCTCACTGTCACCAGAAGTGGATACCTTCAATCCAGAAAGTAAAAATCCAGACCAAGGTTTTGTTTCAACCAACCAGTTGAGTACTCTGTGACTGTGACTCTTTTATGCTTAACTGGGTGGTTGAAACAAAATCTTGGTCTGGATTTTTACTTTCTGGACCCGAACCATCCACCCTGTACTAAAGAAACAGTATGGAAAATGGGTGGGTGTTGTAGCTTCTTAAAGTGCTCAGTTCCTGAAATCCTTCAGGGTTTCATTAAAGGGACAGTGCTGGCCAGCTGTCTGTGCTGACAGAAGCGGCCACTTCCCGGGTTCAGACTCAGTAAATATCGATTTATGAGCCTGGTCATGCTACCTGCTGAGCTGACAGCTGCAGGTCACCATCATCATTCAGAACTTTCTTGTCAATCTCAGGTCCTTGTTCTCTGGCCAGACGGGGCTCCTCACCATATTCCAGGTAGAGTGGATGCCACTACAGCACATGCCTGGTCTGGTTACTCTCGCAGCAACAACAGACCCTGCCAACCCGCCACGTTTCTCTGTCAACCCCCCCCCCCCAACAAGTTCCTGCTTCCACTCTGGTGTTCTTTTAATAGAAGCGCTGCACCCGCCAGTTTTATCACACCCACCCACCATCTCAGAAAACAGCTGATCAGAGTGCTTCCAGAACATTCTAAATCCCCTCTTGCGGCACACCTACACACTTTTTGTTTTGTTTGTTCCATTTCCTGCAGCAGACCTGCACTGCAGCTGCAAATAATCAAACGGCATCTCTGCGGCTGCGGTGCAGGCCCAGGTGCCGCTCTCAGGACGCTTCAGCTCGTCGTCCGTACCGAGCCGCAGCGCAGGGCAGCATGGGAACCACACCGGCAGCACAGCCGTAACGCTGCCGGGAAATCAGCGCAGCAACCGGTGTGAACACCTTCCTCGTTTCATTAAGGTGTTCACCCACGTTTAAGACGACATTTAAAATCAGTGCGACCGACTGTGACACATCAAATGCTGCCCAGCAACCAGCAAGAAACCTATTCCAGAAGTTCATAGGAAGAGCTAATAAAGGTTTAGCTTTTTTCCCTTTGAAAATATAACTGATCTATCCGGTATAAAAAGAAGTCAAAATACAATAATACAAGTCTTGTCAAGTCAAGTTAAACTTCATTGTCATTTTGAAATGTGCAGTTATACAATGATACAAAGCAGCATTTATTTGAGACTTTAAAAAGTACATCATGACACATTCAAGACAATAATGAATGAAGAAAAAAATAAACAGTCACGACTTTGAGAAAGTCGACATGGAAGCTTGCAGTACTTTAAAAGGAAGTAAACGGATATTCGGCTTTTGCTCTGCTCTCATCATCTATGGGACCTTCTGGCCCTTCGCACTCATTCAGCTGCATACCTTGCCTCCAGCGTATCCCTTGCCCATTTCCGGCTCCAGAAATCTGGTTTCCGATGGCCTGGAGCTGCAGGATCGGCTCCTTGTGGCAGAGATGGAGCATGATGCATTTTGCTAGCAAGCCTAAGGTTCGCAGCCTGGCCTGAATACAATTAAAGTCCCAAGGTCATTTTCTTCTATCGAATCTGTGAAGCAAGCTGAGAAGAGGCAATCAGATAGGAGGCTACATTGAAAGTATTACATCTCAATTATAAATGGTAACATGGCATCCACATCCTGCTGAATTGTATTATTATATTTCTATAACCATATAAGAAATAGCTTTGTACCCTGAGATGCTACTCCCTTGGCCTCACAGGGGTGATTCATGTCACTCACCTATGACATCATAATGTTATTCATTTTGTCATAGGATTCTGGCTGAAATTGCATCATTTGGGATCTGGATGCTCTTTAGCTGCGCACCATTAATAAAGGACGGCCAGCTTAATGACGGAGGCAGCGGTGCCTGTGTGGAGGCTGGCTGGGAGGTGGGGGGGATCCTTAGGGGATGGTGGAATTCGGCCGAGATGTTCCAGCAAAGTCACGGGCGAGAACGCAGAGCGGCTGGGAAGTGACGGGCCGGCGCTGGCCAGCGCATTTCTGCTTAGTCACCCGGCACGGGGAGACGGAGCGGGTGAGTCATTACGACACGAGTCACGCCACACACGGTCGCCGTAGGAGCTTCTGGCAGGCACCATCTGTCCCGTTCGGACGGAGGAGGCCGCGCTAAGCCTGAACGTTACACCGTTGTGCGCCAGCTAAACAGGTGTTCACAAGAAGAGCTGGCCTGCATCTTGGAAAAATATTTACCAATATGAATTTATTGAATGCCCAAATATCATACTGTCTGTAACATTTGTCAGGATTACCCTGACATCCATCCATCCATCCATCCATCTACATATCCTGGTCAGGGACGCACCACTTATTAAATAAACACCCTTTATTTAGCCACTTTTAGTACTGAAAATCACTTTTTAAACATTTTCCCTGCTTTCAGCGAGAAAGCTGTGGTTTCACAGCCGTCACTTAGCCTCCTCCTGTCTGACGTGATAAAACTACAAGGTTTTTTCTTACGAACTTTCAGTTGACATGCCAGACGGCCCGAGTGTTGATTTGTCCCATTTCGTCTAATTAATTAAACATGGCTCATACATTATGTGGCCCAGCCTCACTCCTTCATGCTCTAACACTCCTAAAGCGGTAATTTAATTAATTTGCTTGTAACCAAGCTGTTTTTAACCTAACAAATATGTGAAATATTCCGTCCACCAAAGAATACCATAGTTGTGTGCTGGATACTGGAAGTCCATTACTCAGAGCTGAAGGAGCTGGTCAAAGCTGTTCTCTCAGCCCTTGGATATAAGCCAGGAGATGTAAACTACACCACAAACCCAGGTGATTCATCGGAAGACATTAAGCAGGTATGTCCATACAAATTACAGTCCAAGGTGTGAACTTGCACAATTCTCAGGTAAAAAGTAGCTTTTGCTCTTGAGTTTTGTGTGCAGGCAGGAAAAAATTTACCCATCAAAAGTGTGACATTTGAACCCTTTCTTCATGCACCACGATAAACGAAACAGTGTCAGCAAAGAAAAGCTTTTAAATAAGACAGAACAAGAGTTTCTGTTAAGCAGAGAAACTTTCAGTCAAACTGGCAAAATTTCAACACGCAGATGAGGTGTGAATGAGGAAGTGTATGTGCTTGGTGCTGGTGACACAGTGACACACTTCCTCTCCTACTCCCCTTCACACTTCCTCTCCTCCTCCTCTTCACACTTCCTCTGAAGTCATTCACCATAACTTTTGCCAGCATCCAGAATGGTGCCCTAGAATGAGAACATGGTGTCACATATTTTGATATCCTGGATATCCACTCCTGAACTGTCCTTTGCAGGGATCAAGGAATTGATTTCAGGACCTATAAAATGGTCACACCATCTAAGGAACTATTCCTCAATATAGCAGTGCTTTTAAATATTTATTTCTAAATTAAACATCTGGAGCTGGGTAAATTATTTTTCCATTTGTCATCGCTGACTTCAAAACTGGCAAAAGTTATGAGTGGGAATTCAGGACATGAATGTATAATTATGAATCACTTTAGAAGCTGTATTTGGACTGTGGAATTTAGGATTCTCAAATATTATGTTTAAAAGAAAGAAACACACAAATCTATTCTTCCTTCACCCCACCCCAGCTCATTTTTCACATTTTCTTGGTCAAATAGATCATCACTTCTGAGGATTTCTGAGGATGAACAAGAATTACATTACAGACATACTTCACAGTCACTTTACAGTCATACTTTGTATGACTTCAATGACAGAACATGAATCATATTCTAACTGCCTTTCCAAAGCACCTTACAGTCCTGGTGGCTTTTTTTCTCCCAGTAATACCTTCCAGTTCAGCAGAGGATAACTGTCTGGTCAGCCGCACGGTCTGATGTCTGATGTTCAGTCCTTTCAGGACGTTTTGTGTAGATTGAGAGTAAGAAAGGAATTTCTGTGAGGCCCCTGTTTTTTTCTGGATTTCCAAGGAATGAGTAGTAAGTTGAGACCTCAGAGACGATACTTGCGATCCTGACCAGGATAACAATTTTGAGGATGGATGGATGGAGAGGCATACACATACACTGTACTTTTAAAAAAAAAAAATCACACTATATATAGGGTTTTACATATTTAAATGCTACATATAGGGCCATATGGACTAGGCAGTTAATAAAAAAAGACTTGCACTGAAAATATTTCTAGGGAGAACGCCTCAAGCTTCCTGAAACTTCAAAAATCCACCAGCAGGCTCTTTTTAATCTTTAATGAGGTGATTCAATAGGAGACATCCGAGTTTATAACCTGAGGTGCACTTGGACACCTTTCAGGCACTTTATCTCTACGGAGACTCGGAAGATGATCCAATCACAGTCCCTCGTTACGGCTTTCTGTCCTACCGGCTCAAAGGTGACTAGCAAAACTCAGGATTCAAGATTGTGCATTTGTGCATTTATCAAAAAGCACAACAGCAGACTTCACTGATCAGCCTTTATTTATGTCTAAATCTCTTACCAACTATATGTTTACTGCTTCTTCTATTTCAGTCTATTCAAGAGTCAGAATTCCTAATAGACTGAATGGTATAAACATATATCCCAGCACCAAAGAGAGTACAGCTTTTCAAATTTGATGCTTTTTTATTTGTGTGAAACACTGAATAATACATCTGTTATAAAGAAATAATGTAGAACAAACAAGTTCTAGAAGATAAAATTCTATAAAGAGCACTAATGATTGATGTTCCTCGGATGTAACTTAAGCTTCATCATGAGCGTATTCTTCCTCATTAGTTGCTTCATGGTCTGGATCATGGTCTGTGTTCCCCTACATTTCATACAGTTCTTTTTCCACTTTTTCTTCTGGTTCAGAATCATCCAGGCCTGTCTTCTTCCTTAGAGTCATGATCAAATATATCATTGCTGTCTCATGTATGTCCACTTTTTGGCAATTAGGAATACATCCATTCTCCTCTGTCTACTAATAGAACTCCACATCAAATTGACCAAAAAAAAAGATGTTTTATGAAGTAATCTTTTTAACTAATATGTATGTTTATATTGGTTTGTATTTATGATGATTATTTATATGGATTACTTTATACCACTAATTCCAACAACTTAATGTTGATTGACAGGTAGACAGCTAACTGACATCACTGTGAATTGTGAATATAAAACAAGAAGAGTTCGTAACTTCTTGTCACTGACATATTAGCCTTGCTGACAACAATCCATGTAAGTCCGTTTAAAACATTAAACCGTGCACTTACAGCCATGTAAAGATAGTTTTCCATTTGTGGTGCTAAGGGGGTCTCATTATGTTGTTCTAGATTTATTATGTGGAGTAGTTTCTGATTAAATGCGTTTTTCACGCTCCTGAAATAATGGATTTTTGGAGATACACGGCTTTCATTGAACAGCGATGATATGAGCAAAAGTCTCCTATATCCCAATATGGGAGGCGAGATGGGGTCCAACTTCCAGCTGTGTGTGTGTGTTTGTGAGAGAGAGAGAGAGAGAGCGAGAGAGTTCTGAATTATGCATCTTTATTAAACATTTTCAGGTCTGAACAGGAACATTAAAATATTTGAAAAAATTCAGATCATTATTTTAGTGTGTTCAAAGTCTAGTAAAAGTCATTAAGCCATATGTGGATGAAAGAAATTATATTTATGACAAAAGTAAACAGTAAATCGGTCAAATTTGACGACAACAAAAAAAGTTAAGAACTTACAGGCAACTGTTGGAAAGTATTTGAAGGAGGGTCATGTTTGAAATAATATTTCTTTGGTAGAGATGGAGAAAGTACTAAATCCAGAAAGTACTAATTCAGGCCAAGGTTTTGCTTCAACCAACCAGCTGAGGACTGTGAATTTATATTCAACAGGTTGGTTGAAACAAAACCTTGGTCTGGATTAGTACTTTCTGAACCTGAACTTTCCACCTTCTGTTCTTTGATGGGTATTAGCACTCCAGTCCCACTCCAATGCATTATTTATGTGAATAATTAGCCATACAAATGCTCTGCAGGTGTGGATCATTATGGGAAAATGGGAGGAATTTGTCCATTTGCTGTAGCCATATAACCACTGAGCATTTTTGGAACCAGTGGAAATGAGTATAAGTATGGAAGTAGGGAGCTATTGAGAAGGTTTTGAATTTGGAGTGCGAAAATGAAATGCTAAAAAATAAATGTATTTCCAAATGATCCATAATGTCTGGAGGTTGGAACTGCTGTTAACAGGTAATGGGCAATAAGCTAGAAGCACGGGGTTAAGTCTAACGACCAAGATTACCATATATTACATATATAAAACATGTTATACCTAACAAGCCACAAAAAAAGTTAAAAATCAGAACAGCAACCAGCTTAAAAAAATGTAAATATGCATTTTTAATTGATGCATCTGGAAGTGAAATTCTAGAAATGCTTTATTCTCTCAATAATTTAACGCTGTATTCCAGCATTTTGAGAGATCACACTAAAATTATTTTTTCGAGTTTTAGGACAGTTTAATTAAAATGCTTGCATGGTATTGATTGAAGCACTAGGGTGGGCATCCTCCCCCCCCCACCACTCTTAGTTAAAATCTATATAGACCCACACATCCATCCATTTCCCAGAAGCACACAAGGCAGAACACCATGGATGGGACGGGGAATATGCCTGATCCTTTTAAATACAGCATTGCCCTATTATATTAGGATTGCAGCCTAGACAGACATCATACAGCTTTGAAAATAATGCAGATCAGCTTCCCAGTGCAGCAACAATATCTGCTTAGTGGAGGTCAAACCTTCTCTCGCCAGCATCAGCCACGCAGGCGAAATCCCCAAAGAATCTTCAGTGCTGACCTTTGACCTCTGTGAGAGCTTCGCTGTACACTGGATGATGCGATCAGCTGGGCATGAAAGCTTCCTCTTCTGATTCCCATGCACACAATGGAAGCAATAAACAAATCTGTCCAAGTTGTATCTATGAATTAGACAGATGACCATATTCTGCGATTATTTCCTCGCAAGGATTTGGCAACAAGGAACAGATGTATTTACGGATTTCTGTCCCATGGTTAGACGCAGACAGGGTGGGGTCATTGCCGGATCCCGGAAGACAAGAAGATTGCAAACAAATGTGTTTACAGTCTGATGCAATGGAAGGTTCTTGGGTTGCCGGGGTTACGGGAGATCAAAACAAAAACAGAACATGTCAATGTATACATATGGGGGCGAGGGGTGGGCGATTAATGTATATGCGAAACCCTGCTCATCTGACATATGTTCATATATGTCTTAGATAGTAGACAGTAGATTAAATTAAGGAACAGAAACACACTACCAGATTTTTATTCTTGTTAGGCCTTGGAAAGTGAACAACTGGAATTTAACTAATAGCTCAGAGTTGTTAAAATCTTATCTAGCTCTGATTTAAAGGAACCCAGGGTTTTAGCTTGCGCTACACTAACAGGAAGACTATTCCATACTTTACACAGCGTGCAGTTAGAGTATGGAATACTCTCCCTGTGCATGTCTGATGTCCTATTAACTGGTTGTGTGGTGATGGCATAGTCAGGTTCTAAGCTATCCTATGACTTCAAATGCACTAGTTAACCATTTCATCCCATGAAACAGAGCAGCATTTCGTGTTCCTCGTAGAAAGAATTCCTCAAATAAGTGTTAGAGGAGGTTCTTTGGTACTTTGATGAATCGAAGATAGAACATTTTCTTGCTAATAAAGGTATTCAAATGGTGAACATGCTGTAAATTTATTTGTTAGCAAAGAATATTGGGTGTATTTTTAGTAAATATTAAGTGAGTAGCATGCAAATGTAGAAAATCTCAGTGTGTGCGAAAACTTTTGACTAGTAGAGTAAATACTTTTATTCAGCTTAAGCATGAGCATTATCATATCAGTTTTAGGGAAAAAGTTTAGAGCATTAGGTCAGCATCATTAAGGCATGGTACTTTTTGAGTACTCTAAATTAATCCTTGAAGGAAGTAGATGGGTACCTTCAGCTTGAAGGAGGGAGCTGACTGAGGTGGAGTGTGTTTCAAGCTGCCTTCAAGTGCTGCCAAGTACGGAATCACAAAATGACTGTCTCCCAGACATCGGTCACGGTATGGAGCTCATGTAGCAATTCAGCAAGGTTTCCAGTTCTCCCGGCACTTTCCACTCCTCAGCAAACGACCCGGCAGTAATGTGTTTATCCGTTGCCAGGTCGTAATCGGCACATTCACTTAGGTGCAGGAGGCAATGCCAGGCGTCGCCGGGCTCCGACAGCCGCAGAAAATGCAGAGGGCTGCTTTTTTCTATCCCTTCCTCCTCTAACAGACTGCTGATCGCAGAAGCCTGGGCCCTAAATCCTAAAATGTTTTCCAATTGAAAGCAGGAATCATGGAGAAGGCCTGTACTGGCTCAATTCAAGTTTATTTTTCTAGCAGACATTATCCAAAGCAACATACAATTGCGAAAGCGAGGTCGCCCAGTCCCTGGAGCAATTGGGATTAAGGGTCTTGCTCGAAGGCCCAATGGTGAAACCACACTGCTGACTACAGGATTTGAACCAGTGACCTTCCCACCGGCACAGAGCCCAAGCACACTGGGTCTCACACCGCCCCGAGCATAACACTGTTTACACTTCAGTCTAGTCATGTTTCCCTGTCATGTTGTACAACATGCGAGAGTTCAGAGGGATTTTGTTTTTGTGCACATATTCTACACAATGTTTCACCCTGGATTGTTTTACCTTAAAAATCAATATGTTATATGTGGCTGGTATCCCAAGGGCCCTGGGCAGCTTACATAGAGCTTTTCCTGTTGATTCAAAGTGGGCAGGAGCTTCTAAACATACTGACAAAACACAAGCTCACTAAATGCAGTTTTTTTTCCTGCTTCCTGTTGAGTTAGAAAGCTGCAGTCTGTCTGTCCATCCATTCAGACATTTATTTTGTTACTGGCATTTAAGGTTAAGGCTTCCTTACATAAAGTTTGCAAAGTATAATGAATTAATTGCAGACTTTTTATCATGTAAGCAACCCACTCTGATTTCATAACCAGGATCCATGGGTTGTTTAAACATCAGAGCAGAGTGACCATTGTAGTGGACAAAGCGTATCTGGAAAAGACTATCTTCCAGACATCAAGTGACCAGTGCCTAGACTCCGTGTAATGTGGGCGGATCCCGTTTTGTGCTTATGCTCAGCGAGATTGCAGCCATCCAATTGCAGTCCTCAGTTCAAGTCGGGGAGCATGCTGACGCTCACATCTGTGCACCCAGACGTCAAATGTCCCACCCTGTGCCGACATTTCCTGAGGAACGTAACACAAGCATCATCAGGAATGACTGTGCTTAGCATGCAGGAAATGCAACACTGTCATGTTCCCATGCACCCTAAGACATGCAGCTGGAAATAGTCTCACCTTGCATGACTGCTGCCCTAAAACAAAACAACCACTTCTCCATCTGTCTTTCACATCTCTTTTTTTGTAGGAAAGCATGATCTGCAGCATTTGAACTCTAGTAGAATTTGTTACTGTCTATCAAACTCTAATGCGTGGTTGTGTTGACAGCACAGGAGACCAGCAGAATTGTACTTGTTTGGGGAATTGTATGCCTAAATTATTCTTGGGATATTATGCTATATGTTATTTAAAGTTCCCCATTGCATAACATTTTGTGAGGTCTTTTTGGCTGTCTTTCATTTTGAAGAGTTACAGCACAAGCCAATGGGAAAAAAAATCTGTTCATCTGTTTATCATTTAGTTATAGGGTCTGTTTATTCAAATCCTAAAGTTTTTAATGAAATGGAGAGTAACTGTTGACTCACAGAGGCAGAAAAAGACTGAAAGGCACAAAATCCCCCAGCAGTTTGGTTTCTCCTCAAACTAACTTCACAAACGAATGCCTTCATCGATCCTTCACAGAACACCCCGGAATAAAAGTGGGTCTAAACCCACACAGTTTTAAAATCCGATAAACCTAAGGATCCTAAGAATGAGCTGTGAAAAAAAAAACACTTTTATCATATTATTCATGATGCAAATTAAAGAGACCAGAATATTATTTATAACATTGCACCAGCACCGATAAACATATTTTCTTTTCTCATATGAAAATAAATCATAAATTTTTGAAAGAGTAATTCTTAGGAATGTAATCTTGTTCCTTAAGGTTTTGTCACAAACTGCCAGGCATGTGCGACTACATGGGTTTAATGGAAAAGGTACAGCACAGATACAAGGGGTGAAAGCAGGAACCTTACTGGGTATATGCCAAAAGGGTAATGGCAGACCAACAACATCTGCTATAAGAAATGCTCAGCTGGCTAGCCAGGGCCTTAGCCCTTATGTATGAAGGGGAAAACACAGGTGCAACTCATGAGGGCAATCAACGCAGGGCAGCTGTCTATCAACACGCTATATGGAAACAAGAGGCAGGTCCCACAGGTTGATACAGCTGTGTATAACAATAACACATATAATGTTAAAACATATTTTGCATTGCTTATCCACTATAGTGTTTGTAGAAATACAGTTATAATCTTCAGAAAAATTAGGCATAATCCAGTGTTTTGGAGACAACGTTACATAATATCTGTGACTCCACAGAAAAAGTCTGTTTCAGTGAATCTGTGTGAAGTAGCAGTTTGACTTCAGAGCACACAGACAAGACGTGGAGCCCTGGATCTTTAAACACTAACTACCTACATGCAAGCCAGACGTTCCTCTGGGTTCTGGGAGCCCTGGGAACATTGTTTGGTGGCAGTGGCTCACTGTGATCCTCTCAGGTCCAAAGCACTTGTGCCGGTTCTGTTCTTTATGACTATTTGTTATGCTAAATGCATATCTAGCATGCGAAGATCCAAAAGCAGAGGGCTGCAAAAGAAACATTAACCAGGAACAACAATGTGTCGTTGCTCACATCCCTGCGTGAGTTTTAATTTCTACTCCAGCCACTAACTGGGACATCTGTATCCCTTTACTTCTAAACTAATGGTATAGACAACACTAAACAAACTATTACACAACACATTACAAGGAAATTGTCATCTTAAACAAACATAGCCACAAAGAAAGACAAAACAAGCTATGAAAATGACAGAGACCTGCAGCGCCACTTCACTCACAGTCCAAGTTTATTCCATAGACTTGGTGGCATTTTGTCAGCAAAGACACACTCACATGCATCCTTACTACACGAGAGTTTAGTCCTTTAAAATGCAATCATGGAAGCACAGCAGTAATTACTTTTTTTACAATAATTTCTTTTTGTTCCTCCAGAATGTACTTGGTTACAATCCAACTTGCAACGAATGCTTAATTAGCTATCACTCTCGCTTAAACATCATTGATAGCTTTAAATATGGTGTAAACAGGCAGGAAAGAGCATCGCACAATCAGCAGGGGCGGGTCTGTCCTTAGTGGGGCCCTAGTTAAAAAGTAACTTAGTGTAGTGACAGTTTGTGGCCAACAGGGGGAGAAAATCTTGGGGCACCCTCAAAAATTTGGATGGCGGTAAACATTGCTGCTGGGAATTGGCATTTAATATTAATATCATAGAACATACATGTTTATTCTGCACCTGCTTACCCACAGGGTAACAGGGGGTCCAGAGGCTGTGGATGCAAGGGAGGGAACAATTCGGGGCAAACTGACACACCATTCACTCACACGTGTATACCTATGGGCAGTTTGGTAACTTCAATTAACCTCAGCATGTTTTTGGACTGCAGGGGGAAACTAGAGCACGGAGCAGAGACTTGAACCCTGGGCCCAGTCAACAGTGCTAATCACTAGCAGCACCATGCCAGCTTATCACAGAACACCCTGCAGCTAATACCAGAAATGTGTTCACACAGAATTTACATTAATGACAGTACACTAACCATTGAGGGACTGAGATTAGGCCATGAGACGCACATCGGCCTGGACATGAGATGTTCCTCAAAAGGGCACATATTCTCTTCTTTTTGACCACAGATCATTGGCCTGGACATGAGATGTTCCTCAAATGGGCACATATTCCCTTCTTTTTGACCACAGATCACCGGCATGGGTAGCTACTGCTCAGTTCTGCCTCCCCCTTTTCCAGTGTTAATGCTTTTATCATCTAAGGGACCTTCTGTTAGAAACCACTGTTTCCTGCAGTCCTTCCAGTCAATTTAGGAGAATGTTTCCCTTCTGCCACTCCTTAAGCAGCTTCTTTCTGCAGTGGCATCGGAGGAGCTCATGAGGAGGAGCTCATGAGGAGGAGGTCATTAGGAGGAGCTCATGAGGAGGCACTCATGAGGAGGAGGTCATTAGGAGGAGCTCATGAGGAGGCGCTCATGAGGAGGAGCTCATGAGGAGGCGCTCATCTCTACATCTGGTACATGCACAGAAGTTGGCCTGTAACCTGTCTCAAGCAGAGCGACAGCGACAGGTTATTGGCCCCCAGCTGGCCATGAGAGGCATCGACGTGCAGCTAGGCCTGTAGGGGTGCTTATCTGAAGATGCAGGCCAAACTGCAACCTCCATCTGCCAGTCGGTTCAGAAATCAAATCAACAAAGGAGTGAAAATTAGGAAAAAGGCTGGATATTATGGTGAGAACTTTTCCAATTACTAACGCAGAAGCACAGCATATTTACTCTACCGAATGAACAGTGTAGCAGGAAATCATTTGGAGCAGTGTTAGCGGCCCCCAGGAAAAGCCCTCGGAGGTGTAATGTAGGCCTGCTTACTTTGCACTGGACACTGTTAACATTGCAGTGTGATATATCGTCGATATGTCACGCACTTTGCGGATGCTCACCAGTGTCCCTTTCACAAAGTGCGAAAATATGTCCATATATCGATAAAAAATCTCTTGAAAACAAGATTCTGTTTAGGTATACCACAGTGTTTCAGGTGAGAAAAAAACACTTTCACTCATGGTGTCACATTGGAATATAGAACTCCAGAAATATAACTAATCATCCTCGTATGAGCTGAATTTCTGCCAAATATAATTGAAATAATATGGCTAATGAAGACTCAGAGGGTAGATCTGCTGTCTCATGCTTGCAGGGTTGGGGATTCAAATCATGGGTGAATCTCAGCATGCGTACTTGACCATACTTGTATTCTCATGTACCAGTTTTACATCATCTTCCGTTGCCAAAGCTGAGTTCCAATAATAATAACAGAAGTACAGGTGAAAAATCCCTGGATGTTGGTCTTGCTCCTCCCCAAATATCATGGATGCATTGGAAGCATCCTTGCTGAACGAGACCAACCCCACAAGTCACTCTGGATAAACTTTGCTCTCTGCTCAAGTGAATGCAGAGGAACTAATAAACGGAGAGAGAGCAAGAGTGACACAGTGATCCTGCTATAGTACTGGGACATAAATCTGAACATCAGGCCACATGAAAATCATTTTCTGCTCATCAGGTAGCAACATTAAAAACCCATCTTAAAAATACTGAAATGGATGCTGATTTTATGAGGCATCAGTCGGATGAATCTAATTTTTTTCAGGGATTTAACACCTGAATGTTACCTGAAAATTATAGCTGGGACAATGCCACATATTCCGCAATGGACAGCGGAAGCCTAATTATGAATGGCCTGTCTGGAAAGCTTGGGATGGTTACTATATAGGGATGAACCAGGCTACAACAGGGGAAGACACTGTTAAGTGAAATTTGAGAATATGATGCAACATCCATTTTCAGCCCATTTGAGAATCCAGTCATGCTATGGCAGTTGGGACCCAGCGAAGGCTATAGGAACATAAAGCTGGTTACACCCTGGACGGGATCCTTCTTAGGGCATCTGCAGTTCTAGTTCAGAGTTAAACATTCACGTACTTATTTTACCCAGAGATTACAGTATCCTGTTAAACATAAGCTATAAGAGATTTTGCACACAATTTGCAAGTCTACGTACATACACACATCTGCACGCACACGCATGTCCACATACACGCTCATCAGTCGGAAATTTACCTTTGAACTGAGCATGGCGCGTTGGCGTCCGGCCGTTGGGGCTGCCGTCTTTGGATGTCAGTCCTTGTCTTGCTTTTATGTTTTTCCTCCCATCCCTGAGATCTGGGACGGGCTCCAGCTGCACACTGGCAGCACGGGTGAGCGTGCATATGCACTGGAAATTCCGGTGAGGCCCCCACGCCAAAGGGGGGGGGGGGGTCAGCCTGTTTATGCGGGGGGAGGGAGTTAAATAGAACTCGCTGTGCTCCATCCCATGGCATGCAGATTCCACGCCTGTCAAGATCAGTTTCCGAGTAATTCCGGAAATTTATTACGGGAAACAGAGAATAGCACACAATATCCGGAAGGGCAGCTCAGGATTTTTGGAATTGTAACAATATACTTTTTAAAATTTTGGTAACGCTTTACATTAACTGCATCTTCATAATGTCTTTATAATGCATTTGTAGAACATTCAGTGCACCTTCATAATGCCTTTATAATGCATCCATTAGCAGCGTGTAAGTATACTTTAAGATCCTAATATACCTTAGCAGCTTTAATATACATTATACATAATCGTATAATGTTTGTTATTAATGGATATTAAAGCTGTTAAGGTATGTTAGGCTACAAAGGTATACTTACACGCTGCTTATGAATGATCTATGAATGCTTAATGAATGCATTATGAAGGTGCAGATAATGCAAAGCGCTACCAAAATTATTAGCTTGCACTGGAGCAGTGAGTTTGTTTGGATGAATAGTTTCCCACCATGAAAATCCAAACACACAACAGGAAGCAGCACTAGATAAACAAGCTAATGAAACTCATTTAAAAATAAAACTACTGGCAAAATCTGACAGCTGTTGCAACAGTGGCTCCATTGTAAGTTTTAAATGCATTGAAAAATGCCCATCCGTAGTAGTTTGATAAATGACACAGGAAATAGAATTGTATCAGAAATGTGAAATGACACCAGTTCATCTCAGAGCCCACAGACTGTGGAGTGTATAGGAGGAAGTCAGTGTACTTTAAGAAACAGAATGCAAACACAAGAAGAGCCCTCACCACTAATACCATGTTAAATGTTAAAGAAAAAAACATTAAGAATCGGAATGTGGCAGATTATCTGGGTGAGCTGCCCTTTAGAATCAGCTATTATACTGACATGTCTGACATTAAACGCAGTCGTCATGTCCCTGTATCCATCCTTCATTCGTGGGGTTTGGCCGTGTATAGCTGTGAAATGCCACAATTATGCCAAAGTGGTCGTTTCCTGCACAAAATCAACACTGGAGCCCCTGCCAAAATAAATGTCACTATGAATCCTTAGGTTGTGTTCCCCTGTCATGTCGCCCATAGTTGGGCGTCATTTTTGGCAGCAAGCTTGTTATACAAGGGGGTTCTGTCATTTTTCTAATAGGTTTGGGCTTTTCAAAACCAGCCTGGGCCCCTTTAATGTAAGTCACATTCCCTAGCTAACCACATGCAGATTTTTTAACAAGCAAACCAGAAAACAGAATACATGTCTGCCCTTTGCCTGTTTCAAACCCTGGAACATGGAACTGCAAGACTGAATTTGTCCTCTGGTTTTTGAATTTAACCAAAGGCGTGCTTAGTTACTCTCTGGAATACATTTCCGCCTATGGGTTAAAAAATAATACCCTAATATCAAATGATAGCATTGATTTTGTTTCTTAGTACATTCTTTCTGTAAACCATGCAAATTTGTTTTGCTTAATTGCTTATCCAGTACAGGGTTATGATGAGCCGGGAGCTCAGCCCCGGAGGAACAGTACAGGATTCAAGGGATACCCTGAATGGGATGCCAATGTACCACAGACCACACATTCACCATGGATACTCCACAGCAGTGATTCCCCGTCTGGTCCTTGGGGACCCGCAGAGAGTCCATGTCTGTGCTCCCTCCCAGCTCCCAGAGCAGAAACATGGCCTGTCTGGCACGGAGCTTGAAGGGAGCAAAAACATGGACCGACTGAGAGTCCCCGAGGAATGGATTGGTAAACACTGCCCTACAGGCGACAGTCCACCGAAATCACATGCCTATGTCACTATGTCAGAATAGAAAATCGATATTTGCGTGAAAATCCTAAAAGTTGCTTTCAAAAGCTTCCTTAACAGAATGTGAATATTAAAGCACACTGTCTGAATTTAACTTACGAATGGAAAGCCTGTGAGTCAACGTCTTACTTTAATTTATGGCTTACACCTGAGCTCTTTAAATCATCGGTAAAGTACAACTAAATTACCAGTCTTATAACTTGGAATTAGATTTTGAAAGTGGGGTTCCATACATTGTTCCCTGGAGTAATTAGTACATTTATAGAAAGGGAGGTGCAAGTAGAATGTACAAAACTGCACCGTAAAAATGAGTCTGAACACGCAGAGGTGTCGGCCTACGTCTATATATTTTCTCTATATATCTATATATAGTCTAAGTGTATATAGTCCGCATATTATAATACATAGTAAACACATTCAACCATTCTTCCACTTTTCTAGTCACTGCCAGCTAAGAGCCCATCCTAGGATGGACAGGGGACAAGGCAGGAGACATCCTGGATGAGGCCAGTGCATCGCAGTGCACAGGGGACACCTTGGATGGGACGCCAGTGCATCGCAGTGCACATACACTTTGGCGAGTACAGGAGGACATTTTCATGCAAACACTACATGCAATGAGCTTTAACGCTGGAGCTATGAGAGACTGTAGTGTGACGCACAAAGTGCTAACTGGAGAAGAACGTTTCTGAGCAAATATTACACTTTATCGTAACATTCCGTAAGCAACGTGGGGATGGCCAGCGAATCTTTGGGGTGAGACGCAGGAGTGTGGGAAATGGTCGAGGCGCAGAAGCGGAGTGTCTCGGCTAACGTCTGGATGACTCTTGCTAAGTGTGTGAGATAAACAGTCAGATGCTTTTCAGACTATATCAGAAGAAATCGCAGGAAAGATGTCACCACAGATTTCAGGGAAAGAAAAAAAAAAGAAAAACGTCAAGTGCAACAATTAAAAGATAATGCTCATTGTAAGTAAAGTAAAATAAAACTTTATTTATAAAGCACTTTTCAGAGACAAAAGTCACAAAGAACTATACAAGTCAAAATGTAAAGAAAAAATACAGTACATGTCCGATAAAATATATAATATGGCAGGAAAAAAATCTAATGATAAGTTTTAAGACTACTTTTAATGAATCGGCTGAATCAGCTGTATTGTAGGTGGAGCCTTTTTATACTTTATAAAAGTAATTACATAATTACAGTTTAAGAACACATACAGTGCCAAAACAAAGAGAGAATAGATTGGGACTTACGGAAAATATGAAAAAAAATTACCAGCACCACCCTTGAAATAAAGAATGGGCTAAATACCTGCCTCTTAGGGTGACGACAGCAGAACAATCTCTTAGTAATCCATTCATTACAGACACTAGGGAGTTCACTCCCGCAGAGCTGCAGCCTACAAAAGACTGCGTGACCTTGTGCTTTCCCTGCACTTGCAGGTCGCCTCAGGGGGTTCAGGTCAGGTGATGCAGGCCATGTCAGGACTTTCAACTTTACTTGATCTTACGATTTTAGATATTTGTAAATCCTTTCTTCAAGACACTTTGCTTGAAGTTTAACTAAAAATGGCAAAAAAATGGCCTGTTCAAACACGTTTGGCTGGAGGTTAATAATATACAAGCACAAAATTAAATTAAATTTAAAAATGTAACATGTCCAGTGAGATTGGTGTGTGCGTGTGCCCTGTGATGCATTAGCGCCCCACCCTGGGTTTCTCCCTGTCTTGTGCCCGTAGCCTCTGGGATCGCCTCCAGACCCCCTATGACCCTGATTACGGTAAGCGGTTGCAAAAAAAATGGATGGATGAATGCCCGGTGAGACACAAACTTAAACCTGTTCTGCCTACTTCCCTCCGTCTTATCACACAGTACAAGGTGCTCTAGGGGGATCAAAGGAGACTAGAGAATCTCGGCCTGGCACCAAACACCTTGCTGACCTCCAGCGAAAGGTCATCTGATCAAAGTCATGTGACGTCAGAGGACGACATTCCACTTCAGAATGGAAAGCAAAAGATCAAATACCAGCTGTGAAGCCAAAGAGATGCTGTTTCTCTTTAAATGCTTTGTCACAAAGAAAAACACACTTGAAAAAACACACTTGAAGACACATGTCACACCTTCAGGGTCAGCATTCACGGCGCGTCCGTGCGCTGTGACTGCAGCAGTGTGTGTGCGGATTTGCGTTGCGGATATGTGTCGTTCAGGGACATGGACAGCATTGTGTGTTCAGTGCCCTCTAAGCATAACCAGCAGCTGAGTTCCTGACCACCTGTACGCCTCCTCCGTCCCTGTTCCTTGCTTGATTCCCAGGACTGATTTAGCCATTATTTTCCCCATCAATACATCACTCATTAGATGAACATTTTTATATTCCAATGTAATTAAAATGGGTTATAGATAATTAAATGAAACAAGGCCAAGTCAGAGTTTGATACGGCTACTAACTTTTTGTTCTTAAACCAGCTTTTGATTAAACACTTAACGTTTCCTTTGTTCAAACCATCAAACCTTCATTGGCACATTGCTAACAGTCAGGGACTACAATTTCTCTAAGGTATCCATCCATCCATCCATCCATTAACTTCTGCTTATCCGAGGTCGAGTCGCGGGGGCAGCAGTCTCAGCAGGGAAACCCAGACTTCCCTCTCCCCGGCCACTTCCTCCAGCTCCTCTGGGGGA
>JAODJU010000119.1:28785739-28808130 GCA_026776725.1 Gnathonemus echidnorhynchus | reverse complement strand
TTGAACCTTTTCCAAGGCAGCAATGTCCTTTTTAAGGTATGGTGACCAAACCTACACACAATATTCTAGGTGGGGTCATATCAAGGAATTGTATAATCTTAGCATTACCTCCCTTAAACTCCACACATCTTGAGATGTAACCCAACATCCTATTGGCCTTTTTTATTGCTTCCCCACACTGGTGAGAGTGGTACATGGAAGCATCAACACACACACCGAGGTCTTTCTCATAATCAGCTACCTTCATTTTATACTTATTCATAGACACTCATTCCCAGCAACATGTCATATCAAAACATTCTATTTCTTAAACATCTTCTGGGGTCTTGCTTCCTGTCGAGAATCCGAGGACTGCTTGCATCCAAAGTTTCTCAAACTGCACCTCAGATGTTAGAGTGGAGGTGTTTAACCTCACAGACTGATACAGATCAGTGTCCTGCCTGCTTTGCGCAGTTTCCTGGGGAACGTGAGGGAACATTCTCTGTGGCGCATTGTTTGTTCTGGGTCACGTCCCCCTGAAGCCCCGAGTCGCCACAGACCTTGGACCTCTTTCTCTGAGAGAGGACACCACCTGGGTCCCCAGATAGTAAAAGATAGTAAAGATAGTAGCAGCCGATTAGTAAAAGATCTCGCGAAATGGAAGAAGCCCCCCCGCCCTATTTGACGGAGATGAAATCAGCATGGCGCCCACTCATTAACCCAAGGGGGGGGGCTGGAAGAGGACGCCGCCTTCTGTCACCCGACAACGTCCATGCGCTGGAGCTGCGCCAGCCACTGCGGACGGGAGAGGCCGTATGTCTGCAGGGAATCTCCGGCTCCCGCGGTGCTTGGGCAGCTGCCCGCTCCCCAGTCAGGCCCCCCCACTCCGTGCCAGCGCTGCCATTACGAGTGAAGTCACCCCGCTTTGGGCCCCTTTCTGACTCACCGCTCCGGGTTTGACTCCCTCCTGCTCAATCGTCAAATTACACACCTCAGAGTGAAGGCTGAGTCATTCCCGGGGAAATAATCGAAATCCCACCAAGGGGATAATCTTGCACGGTTAAACAGGCGGTCAAACGGGGTGGGGGAGCACGCACCGGAACCTTCTGTGCTCTTACGCAATGTGACAGACGGGTTTTCTCCTCTTTTCAGCATTATTGCAGTAACCCTCCTGAAACTGGGCTATAAATAAAACCGTACAATGTCTGTTCATTTCAGCATGAGCTTAAGTGGATTTTTATTAAATAACTCCCGTGTATATTTGGACATTACATCATAGTTAACAGATGCTTTTTTTTTGTCCAAAGCACGATACAGGTGAGAATCGCAGAGCAGCGTCAGCCAGTGTCCCTGGAGCTGCTGGTTAAGGGCCTAATTCTCACAAATCATAATTTGCATTAATTTGCATGTTTTAATAGTGAAAAGTTGAGTTTATAAGCATATTTAGTAAAACATCACCCTGCTAAAATATGAATTTAATGTAGCAATCAAAGATTTAAAATTCTCAACAGTTATGAGAAATGAATATGATTTTAGGATTGTTAGGGACACACTGTTACGAACAATACTATTTCAATTTGAATTTTGCACTGACATAAACTTATAAACATGACCACATTATGACATCCATCCATTAATCCATCCATACATCAATCCATCTATCAATCCATCCATCCATCCATGTTTCAATCCCTTAACAAGTACACGGTCCGGGAGCAGATTAACCCTCTGTGACCCTCAGCTGACACCCGCATGGACGTTCAGGTGTTGCTAACTGTTCCCTTAATCCTGAAGTGGGGCGGGGCCCCTGACGTGGCGGGGCGGGGCCCCTGATGTTTACCCGGGCCCTGGGCTATAGCCTAGAACAACCTGTGCATTAATCTGGCACTGACAGGTCACCCGGGCTACTGAAGCAAAGGACAGCAGGGGACACGCTGGACAGGAGGCCGGGCTGCGGCAAAGGGAACAGCACGTATAAAATGCAGAACCGCAGTACAGGGTCACAAGTCTTTAAGACATTCATTGTCATATACAGATAATGTCGTAAATGGCGTAAAACATTAAACAGCCCAGTCAGCTGTTGTTCGTCACTTTTACTTTCATCTGTAGCTGTGCAAACATACTTTGCTGTCGGAATAAAAGTACTGTAAGTGTGTTTTTAATCTTTATTGGTAGGCAGCATATGTCAGGCGAGGTTATGTAATGGGCTATAATCAGGCTTATGATGGGACATTTCAGTAAAGGAGGTATTATTAACGTGATAAGTACTCTCTTATACAAAAAAAAAACACAATATATGGTAATATTATATGATATGTTCTGGGAGTCGATAATTAACAAACCGTGCTAAAGCAGTAGCCTTGGGTTACATAAGAATCGAGTCACTGAAGGTTCTCCTCAACCATATAATTGATGATGCTTTGTTCACATGCAACAATGTCTTCACCTTAGGAACAAAGTCGAATAGAAAACGCAGAATTCTCATTTCATAACACTTGCATAACAGGGTTGCCTCAAGAAATTTTTATATGGGTTGCATTTCTTAATCTGTCTTATCATGGAAATAGTGGGGATGAAGACAAGTGTGTTGATAAAAAATCTCTCATCTTGTGCGGCATGTCGAGCACAGAAGGCAAGGTCCCACTGTCTCTGATCTTACACAAAATCTGAGAAGTCTGAATGGCTGTACCTTACTGCAGGAAAGTCAAAATAGAAGTTAAGCAGCAAATAAAAAGCTTCCAGTTTTTTTTTCTTTTTTTGTTTCATAAATCCTGGTCCACCCTAGACTGGATTACACAATCCAAAAGGTCAAAAAAAGAAAAAAATTGTGAAAGCTAGGGCCAGGTGCATGCTGGGAAGTGTAATTCTGGGTAGCATTTCCCTGGTGGAGAAAAAAACAAAACATCTGACCTGGCCAAATGGAGAGCACGCCTCGCACACCCAAGCTGTGAAAACACCCCACCTAAGCGAGAACGAGGCTTCTCCGCTACTCAGATGCGGACGGCTTCATTTCGACACGTTCACATTCATTTCTCACTCCACACAAACATACACTGATGAACTCCTCGATGCACCTGCATGCCGTTTTTCTACCTATAACTACGGATATTTGCATACTTCTTTTGCTTTCTGGTCCACGTCTCACTGACGCGCCATCCAGGGTGAACTCCTGCCCGTTGCCCCGCTGCTGCCTGGGATAGGCTCCAGGCCCCCTGTTACCCTGACTAGGACGATGGATGGAAGCATGCATCAGTCTATTTTTAACTGTGGGTGCATTAAAACACTTGCATAACAGCTCTTCCTTGGAAAGGAGGGGATAATTATACATCCAATTCTATAAACACAGTGGGTTTCCAACCACCTGTAAAAGATCAAGCTATGCTACAGAGTGTTCTTCCTAAAAATGTTGCTTATCCCCAGTCTTTGGTACGTTTGGATATCTCCTGTCCTCTGTTGGACTGTACTCTGCCAGTCTTTGTCTGCCAGTCTTTGTGCGTAGACTGGAATGAGGAAGGTATTTAACTCATCGTCTCTCGGCTTTAAGGCTGAAAAATGTTGCAGTAAATGGTTTCAGTGCTACGAACTCTAGGGTACAAGAGGCATCCCAACCATATACACCGTGATCTTCATGACTTTCACTTCAGTGCTAATATTTTCATATAGTCATTTACTTATTTGTAACACACGCTAAAATTACCTTTCGGACACTGGACGGGTGTCCAGATGTTTTCAGTGAAATATGATAACTTTTAGGACCTTGCGGGTACTTTGAGTTTTTCTGCGAAACCGAAAATGCGATGGGCTGGGTACAGCCTGCTGCTGAAACACTTTGTGGGCTCCCATTCAAGACAAATTATGCAGATTAATATTGGAGGCTTCCTGAGAGCCAGCGGGGCATGGAGCACCATGCATCATGCCAGGAAGCCTGTGCTGAGGTCGGTAAGAATGCTTCACATTTACAGGTATTCAACACATGGCTTTAGACTTTAAATAGCATCATCACTGTTAATCGCTCATAAGGTCTTCTGCCTTTCATCCATCTATCAGACACTTATTTTGGACACAGTAATGCGCGTCTGGAATCCTTACAGGCAGCATAGAGAATTAGGCAGACATATGTTCTTGAAGGGGTGCCAGTCTATCACAGGGCGTATATGCACATAACATGCAATCAATAGCCTCCACCTCACCTAAATGATATAGTCTCTTATATTGTGGATGGAACCCAGGGCAAAACCCTGAAAGCTCTGTACATACTGTATACACACTGAGCAGAGGTCAGGTTCAAACACCCAACTCTGCTACCCACTGAGCCCCCACGGCACTGTTTGCTGACCGGAATGTTATTATGACTGTATTCACATTTATGGATGAGTGCAGCATATCTGAAATCTCAACAGGACAGAAAGCAGGTCCTTGCTTCTGCGTTAACGTTTTAGATGACGAGTGACAAAGCAGGCCCCACTGCCATGTCTGAAAGTGTAGGGCTGACAGGTCTGCAGGAGGAGGAGGGGGAGGAGAAAGGAGGTGGAGGAAGACACGGAAGGACAGCGAAAGAAAAGGATAGTGGGTGGAGGAGGAAGAAGATGGAGGAGAGGGGAGAAAGGATGGGGAAAGTAAAAGAAGGTGAGTGAAGAGGAAATAGATGGAAGAAGAGGAGGAGGAAGGAGGAGGAGGAAGAGGAAGGACAGGGAAGAAAAGTCAAAGGAAGAAAATTAAGGAGTAGGAGGAGAAAGAAAAAGAAGGCAGAGAAGGAAGAAAGGATGGGGAAGAAAAGGAAGGTGGGGGAGGAGGAAGAAGATGGAGGAGGAGGGGGTGGAAGAATGAGGTGGAAGGATGGGGAAAGAAAAAGGTGGGGAGGAGGAGGAAGGAGGAAGAAGGCAGAAGAGGAAGGAAGAATGGGTGATGGATGGAGGAATAGGTTGAAAGGAGAAGGAAGAATAGGAAATGAAAAGGAGAGGATTAGAAGGAGAAGGAGGAAGTAGGACAAGAAGGAGGAGAAACCAGAAGAAATAGGAGGAGGAAGGATGGGGAAGAAAAAGGAGGAGGAGAAAGAAGGAGAGGAAAGGAAAAGGAGGGGGAGAAGGAAGGAGAAGAAGTAGGAGGAGGAGGCAAGGGGATGAAAAGGTGAGAGAGGAAGAATGAGAAGAAGAAGGAAGAAGTGTTAGAATGATCATGAAGAAATGGTAACTTTAAGACGTAACAGATTTTGTTGAAGACAAAGATCACACCTGAAGCACCTAATCAGAGGCAGTGCAACACTGCAGCTGTCCCAGTCTGTTATAGGGCTTTAGCAGGTCCATGGCGACGGAAAAAGCAGGCAATGCACCTCGACACATCCAACACAAGCCTGCTTCAGGCAGCCGGCACTAACAAGGGCCCCAAGTAAATACAATGGGCGACCTCTGTGGTCACGGCCCCTGAGAACTGTTATACCGCCTCGGCAAATCATGTGGCGTCTCCATGTAGCAGCCATTAAGGACTGCGAGGTGCAGGGAATGTCGCAGAGCAAGTGGGGGTGGGGAGCTGTTAAACAAGAAAAAAAAAACAACAGGGGACACAAACGGGTGAGGGAACCAGCAAAGGCTCTCCATGGAAACTGTAAAACAACAGCCATGGATGAAATAAGCCATTGCATGTTCCCTAATTACAATTCAAGGATTTCCTTTGGAATCACTATTTGTACACCACATCCTCCAATCAGCATCTTTTGTTATTTAAGGGGAGGAGATCAGAGTTATGTGCATTTTCTGGATAGTTCTGCACAATGGTTATGAAACAGTGCCATAATCCCCTCAGCGGTAACCGGCTGGAAAAGAGGTATCTTTTGGCACTTTTCCACTGGCATACAAGAACCGGCCCGTAACTGAGCTGTACCACGAAGAGAGACTATTTACAGGGCAGTTCCAGCTTGCTTCAGTTTTCCACTGCAGAAGGGTTGACTTGGAAAAAAGGCAGGGTTCGGAGGACAGGGACGTAAAACCGAGGAAACGCTTATTTACTATTCATCATGATTTACGATGTGCAACTATTATTATTATTACTTCATTACTATGTGGTCCGTGCGAATCGCTGTTATGCAAGTGTCAAAAGTTAGTGGAATTAGCATTCGCATGCGTAAATTTGCATTATGAATCCATTCCATTCAGTACTTTTTTTATAGTACTTTTTTAAGTAGGAAGTTGGAAATTTTCAAGTTCCCAGTTCCGGAAATGCACCGGCACATCGTGATGTGCGATATTACTAATAATGAATAATATATAGAATATATGCTTTCTCCTTCAGATAATCCATTTGCAGATCACTGGCATCTCCATGCATTTCAAGCATTCAGATGGTGGTGATGCAACCAGGTCGGTTGGGTCACACTTTCAGCCCTGCTAGTAAGCAGGGACAAATGAACACGGGTATGGCAATGGAAAACCGTCTCTTCGCAATACGGGTCCGGTACGGGTCCGGTACGGCTTGGTTCGTGGTGGTAGTGGAAAAGTGCCATTTGAAAGCGATGAAATGAAACCAGCTTATCGAAAAGTAACCCACAGAAACCTCACAAATTATAAATAGCCTATATACACCGCGTCAGTGTCTCACAATTTTACGTTGTCAAATTTGCATATAGAATTTCTTCTTCTTATATTCAAAATCCATCCATCCAGCATTGTTCTCTGTGAAGCTGCTATAGAAACAGGTCAGATGAGGCCAACCATGGCTACCTGCTTAAATTCCAGCTAGTGACCGTTTAGCCTCCGGATGAAAAGCCTGACAAATAATGCGATGAACGCAGGGACGCACTAAAAATTCAGCGAGGGACTGCGTGTGGCGCATGAGTCGAGCCTCCTTCCTCCTGACGAAGGCCCCAAAACTGCCATTAGAATCACTTTCCCATCACGCCCTCCCCCCACCCCTCCTCCGCTAACAGCTACCGGTCTGAACTAGATAGTTCCAGATTCAGCAGCATCACACTCTCTTCCTTGGTTGGGCTTTTTTTCTTTGTCAGAGAGAGTCAGTGTGTGCTGCAGTGCTTTCCCCTCAGATGCACTGGGCGCCCTCGCACGGATACAAGGCCGCACGCAGACACACGCACACAGGACTCCTGTTTGTCCCCAAAGGGCAACCGTGCAGCAAAAAAGAGCCACATTGTCCCATGTGTGACTTGAGGGGTTGCTGCAATGATGAGACGTCAGTATGAGACTCGTTCCTTTTTGTCTGCAGGCCAGTAAAAGTGGCAGGAGGAACGTCGGCGAGCCTCTGAAAATATGCTAATTAAGAAATATTAGCATTAGCATTAGCACAAACATCTGTTTCTACTACCCACTTTAACTGGACCGATGAAGTACACACCAGGCTGCGGCTATAACCAGTAGGTACCTGGCAGCACATATTAATAATACAATAATAAACACATAATAACCCCACTACGGGTTTTAAAACCTCATCTTTTTCTTGAAATGAGAAATTTGGGATTTCTACTGAAAAAACACTACAGAAAACCACAGGCCACCATTCATAGTCCTGCTTCTGAATTCCTACAATAGACAGACAACAAAACAACAGACAAACAAAAGACAAACAGCAAAACAGCAAAAATGATGATACATAAATTTATACAAAAGATCCTGAATGTTCAGGGCAGGTTTGACTCTTGGCGTGTGCAGTGCATGTTCTTGTGGAGTTTCCGCCACAGACTGGCAAACAAGCAAACTGGTATTTCTAAGTTGCTCTTACTGTTTGAGTGTGCGTGCCCAGTAATGGGCTGGCACCCCATGCTACAGGCTCACTGGGATGCAGCACTGGTTGGAAAATCAATTTTAAAAGAACATGCCTGTTTAACCATGAAAATTCATTCATGAAAGAAATAAGTTAAAGACAAAGCAGTTTTTTCTTTGTATAAAGGTCAAAGGTCATGGCATTGATGTTAATTACAGTTTTCCTGTTATTTGCTGTCTTCGTCTAAGACCCCAAAGACCCCTCGTTATCAGATAAGCACCGCATGCTATCGTCCAATCACAGTATTCTGACATACGACGCCACTGCTTGTCGCAGTTACAGACCGCGAGGTCATTGGCTGCATCATCACCGCGCCCGCTGGGTGGGGTCAGGGAGGGGACCCATTTCAGAAACTGCTTTCAGCACCGCAGAATACCTGCTCTTTCGAGCCTCCCATATTGCTGCAATGCTCAAACACAGTCAAAAACGTCGACGTCTAAGCTGATGTAATCAGAGTAGTTAGCAATGTCAAACACATTATTATATTTTTCCCTTTCAGCCGTTAACAATTTAAGCTGGCCTGAGGCAGCTGACACAACCTTCGGATTTCTCAAACAGTGCAAGACAGGTACAAACCAGAAGAGCTAACGGTTCCACCTTTCTGTACTTTCCTACCTGGATGGTAAGTAGAGCGTATCCTACCTGGTCTGCTTTACTTCCCGTGGTAGCATACAGTTCCTCCTCCTGTGGACAGAGGGAAACGCAGTTAGAATGGATTGCATCTGCCAAAGGTTGGAGGGATGCAAAAAATTATGCATCATGTCAAATATTCCTCCCTGCATTTTTCCATGAACACCTACGCAACACTGAGTTGTGGCAGAGCTGGACCCCATCCAAGAGGAGAACCCTTGGCATGTAATTGGTGCCAGTCCATGATAGGGCACAAGTTCACTCACTCAAACACACACCGAGAGTAATTCAGAGACTCAATCTCTTTGAGGCGGGGGAGAACTCGGTGCCAGGGGTGGGGATCAAACCCACAGATCTGGAGAGCTACCCACTGCGTCACTGCCTCCCCCATGATACAGTGTGTGACCTTCTCTTGGGTGCGAGTGCAAACAGAACCTAGTGGCACATGGGTGGGGAGAAGGAACAGGCACTTAATTTGTGTGGAGACGAGCTTAAACAAAAACACAAGGCGGCCATTTTGGTTCTAGAGCACATGTATAAGAACAACAAAACAGCTCCCTTGAGACTGTTACATCTAAAAGCACCAAATCCATCAATTGCAGTATCCTGGATGTGCATGGCTTAAGCATAGCTTGAACTCATGTGGAATTAGAGGCTGGTTCTGTTGTGCTCCTGGTACCCACCATATGCAGGACAGATGGAGTGCCGCTGACCGTGAGAGCTTCCAGAGGAACATCCGCCCCTTAAATGGCACACTCGCGAGCCTCTGCCCGGAGCGGGCCCCGGGGGCCACCCGGTGCCGAGATCTTCAGCGAGCAGCTCATCTCGCGAGAGGGAGCTGATGCAGGATCTCAGCGGCTTGAGCCCACCTGCTGATACTGAGCCTGAGATTTCGGGCAAGACGGGACCCGGCAGGTACTGTAGGTACATGCAGTGCGGAGGTACACTTCACAGAAACCCTGCAGTCTCAGTGCTCAGAGAAGTAATCCAAGATCCCGGGTTAACACCCCCCTTTGCTGTACACAAAATCAAAGTTCATAGTTTCATTTGCATTTTCTTTATCTAGCAGAAGCTTTCGTCTGAAGCGTCATACAAGTGATCCAAATCGCACATTGCAAAGAGATGTGCTGTCAAGGAGTCGCCTAGACATAAATGCAGCTAGGCTGAGCATCCAAAGAATGGCCAGGTTCAAGGGTAAGCAGTACAGGAGCAGGAGCTACACAATGTCTTCCGGACAAAGAGGGAACCTTACATTTACAGCATTTGGCAGACGCCCTTAGCTAGAGCGACTTAGTAAGTGCTTAGAAGTCTCATCAGTGAACACATTCTGATACTGGTTCAGTACAACCCGGGCTAGTATCTTATCACCAACCAGGAAACAAAATAGGCGCAAATAGACTCAACTGCAGTGCTAGAAGCAAGTGAGCTTATTCACACTTTGGGAGCTGAACCATTTCCACCTGGCACTGCATGTGGCTGCACTTGGAAAAGAGAAAAGATGCCAGTGGACTGATGTGGGAACAGACATGACTGAGGGACAGTGGGAACTCAGTCTTACATATTGCTTAACAGAAATGCATGGTTTCATGGCAACATAATATGCCATAAGCAGCCCACATAAATAAGTCAGACGGGTGGTGTGCTGGATTTCTGATTTCAGTCTACGGGTTCCTCAAGTTGAAAGCAAAGAACACGCATCTAAGAGGAGTAAAACATCTCAGCACATCAATGGATAAATCGATACATAGCTTTTGCCAGCTATGTCTAGTTTAGCTGTCCCAAGCTGAACAGAACTGCGAGCTACTGAGGAGGTTCTGTCAGATAAGGCTGATGCAAAGCTCTGCTCAGCAACATATTTAATGTAGTAAGACAAGCTCTCGGTGCATCTAAGGCTTAGTCTTCATCTGATGGAAGGATGGGAATTTCAGCAATGTGTCTCTGTCTACAAGGCATTCATAAGTCAACAAGGTACTGTCCAGTTTAAGACCAGTTTAATTCTGTACAATTGATCTGCATCTTATTTCGATGACCTGGTATGTACATTAGATACAGAACAGGGTGTCCCCATACAGAATCTAAGTATGGATTGACGCCTATTAAGGTTGTGGTCAATGTTGCCCCCTACTGGCCAGGATTCGTTACTGCAGAAAATAAACTGTTATTTTCATTAATTCTGTCCAGTCAGCAAATATGCAAAATATGTGCAGGTCGCAGAATACATGCTCAAATATTTAAAATATTAAGATATGAAAACAGGACAACATGACCTATTAGTACTTCATATATATCAGAAAAGGGAATTTCTGAAGTACTGCATAAATTAAATCTTCCCCTTGCTTACCCAGAAACTGACCCTCAGCAGCAAAGGTGCACTCTGGGGGATACCCTGGCGGACACCGTGGGCGAGATGCCAGTGCATCACAGGGGAGAATCACACACGTTGGCAATCCTAACTAAACTAAATGGGGACCTTCCATTCATTTCTATGGGAAAAATTTGAATCCCAGTCATGACACCCTTGACCCCTAACCGTAGCCAAAAGTCCATCCATCCATCACTGCTTAATCCTATCCGGGGTCACAGAGCCTATCCCGGGAACAACGGGTGCAGGTAGGAGCCAACCCTGGGCAGTCGCCAACACACCACAAGGTGCAAACACTCACAGCCAACTTAGAATCACCAATTAACCTTTATGACACCACAATTAACCCACGATTAATCGTGCACACTTTTGGACTGTGGGAGGAAATCGGACCCCTTCACCCACGCAAACACACCAAAAGGTCCTACACCTGACCCGGGGGCCGGACCCAGGACCTTCTTGCTGTGAGGCAGCAGCGCTACCAACTGCGCCACCACTCAGCCACAAGGAACCCAGCAAAATACAAGACTTTTTGGCATTTTTACTTTTTTGATTTAACTGACAGATTTCCATAAAACTAGGATTATCTAAGTGGGGACCTAAAAAATGTCCCCAAAAGTAAGGAAATTTCAGGTTTTATCGCACTTTGGGGACATTTTGGTCCCCAAATGTGATCTATGGAAACCCTAACCACCCCCCCACACACACATTTGTGCACATGGGTAATGTATTTACACCACATTTCATTATAATGTGATTATTTATTTTGACGTTGTGGAGACCATTTTCTTAGTCCCCACAGGGGGGAAACTCAACTTCATAAAAATTTGTGACTGCAGTCAAAAAACCAAAAGAGTCATAAGATTTATATTTTGTTTAGTTGCTTGTGGTTAAAGGTTAGGGCTATAAAGGGGTTAAGGTTGTCAATGTTGAGATAGGTTTTTCCCAAATACATGAATGAACGGTCCGCAAAAAGATATGAATACACACACACTCACACACACACACACAGGTTTGTATTTATATCTTTGTGGGGACTCTCCATTCATTTTTCTGGGGAAAACTCTAATCCTAACATGACAACCTTAACCCTTACCCAGCCCTAACCTCAACCATAAGTAACCAAACAAAACACGAGACATTTGGAATTTTTACTTTTTGGTTACATTCACAGATCTTTGTGGGGACCTGAAAAATGGTCCCCACAACGTCAAAAAAACATTACATTTATTACACACACACATACACAGGGCAGGGGTGGATATACACCATCCCTGGCTACCCCAACCCACCATGTCGCAATAATAATAATAATAATAATAATAATAATAATAATAATAATTGACACTCTGCAACCCTAAGGATGAACATTTAAAAGATGGATGGATGGATGGATGGGCATGAAGGTATATAAATATCTTCTGTGGAATTTCCAAAGAATAGCTACAGCTAAGGTAATCTCATATTTGTGGTCTCTAAAACATGTTTGAAATAAGAAGAGTAATGAACACAGCCCAGAAATGTACACAGCACCAAAGTGACTGTGACTGTCCCCGTTGGCACATAAGAGGTAAAAAAACAAGCCCCTAAATATAAACCGCTCTTCCCAGGAAGTACCTCTTTGTGCCTCTTTCCTCCCCTGTGACTTTCTTAAAAATCCTCATCCTCTGCGAGAAGGCCGATCTCTAGACTTTCCAAACACGGCCCCGGAATACAATCTTCCTGTGTTTGTGTCCCTCTTCTCCGTCAATCTTCTGAGACTCTGCCAAAAGGGAAAACCAGCTTTGGCTGGTCAGCAATGGGACCTTCATCTGTGACTCCTCACTGGCCGTGAAAAGTCATTTAACTTTAAGGCGAGTGTAAAAATGCATCCACTGTTAGATGCAAAGCATTCTCCTGCATTAGGATGCTGCATATTTGTTTTATTATTGTGGCCTGTTGTAGATGCTGCCCTGAAAAGCATCATAGAAGCCCTCTCGAGTCTAAATTGATTACACTTCAATTTTATTATGATCCTATTATTTACCTTATCCAGAATTAAACCTGCCCACTATGCATTCGATTGGCATACTCCAGCCTATCTGCAGGGAATCTGCATCACCTACCGTGACACTCGTCTGAGGCAAAGAATCTGTCGAACGAGGGTGCCATGTTGCTCTCAATTTTCGGTTTTGAAATAAACAAACAGTCAGGTTAACCATTCTCCCGTCTCTATTACCACCTTTGGTTGGGAAAGCTCTAGATTAGAATAGCTAACGTGCTGTTCCTCTATTACAGAGACGGCTTTCCTTAAACAATTCCCCGTGCCTTCCTCAGTTGACCATGGCACCTTCATTTGGAAGCTTCGAGGCCTGCTGACAAATCTGTTCTTTTCAGCACAAACATTGATATTTTTCCTGGCAGGTGACTGTCTTCCACAAGGGCAAAACCAGGCCTGCAAAGGAAAATTAAGAATACCAAGATGCTTGCACACTTTAAACAAGGATTTGAGGCAGGTCCAAGGCAGCTCTGACACAGCACACCGGAGACTGACACAACGTTTCACTCCAGATTACAGTCTGCCATGCTGGTACTATGTAGGCTAATGGTAGCACTCTGGTAATATCCTTTTTGGATCAGGTATAAGGATACTGGCTACAGAACTATATCCGGAACCACAAAGTACTGAGAGCTTTATGACCTAACTCACAAGATATGTTACTTTCTGTTGGGACAGTTGATAATGGCCTCTGGGACGATGGAAATGTCCCTTTGGGGCTGCAGATCTGTTACGATCACTTGACGCCCTGACCTACACAGGAGCAAACTGGGGAACCGGCCTTCACGAGGGGCTCAGAGAGTTTAATCTGACAGGAACTAACACAAGTTCAGAGTCTACAGCCTCCATGTAAGTTCAACGTGCATCAAAGTGTCAACGTGATATTTCAGGCAAGAAAATACAAATTTATATCTGATGCCTTGTTTTGGACAGATAATGAGAAACACAGTTTACTGGAAACTGTAATGCTTGAGGTACGAGAAAGAGAAGGACGACCAGCGGCAAGGCAGATGGACGTAATCACGAACACGACAAACACGCCATTTGGAAGCCCGAAGCCTGAGAGAGAAAACAGGACATTCTGAGTAAAATGCCGACTACATGCTAAGCAGGAACAAACACTGACTAGGCAGCGCCACAAAAACAAATAAATAAATAATGATGACGTCGAATACAAATTAATGCTTGATCAATACAAATGAATATTAAATAAGGATTAAAGTTAATCAACGGCAAGTTCAGTGTGACTGAGAACCACTGAATGCGAAAACTGTACAAAAGTCGCTTAATCTGATTAAAGTAGCAGAGTATTAAAATGCAGATCGCCGGGGGCGACGGGTTAAAATGGAGTCTCCTCAGACGAACTGACACACTGTAGCATGACACTATTGCTGGTAACAGAAAGACTTCTGGGAAGAATGCTGCTCCTACGGGTATGATGCGTGCGGCGCCGACCGCAGGGCCACATGGGTGCTGCGTCAAAGCACATGGCTGCTCCCCCCCCCCCCTCGCTTTTCCTGTCCGGGTCGTGTTTGCTTTGGCACGAAGTCAGCGGGAGCGAGCGCAGAGGCGCACGGGAGCCAATCTGCACTCAGCGGGGGTGAGGGGGGAAAGTTGGGCAGCGGGACAGCGTGCGGGACCCCCTGAAGCCCCCCCCCCCAATACAGCCGCATGCCGGCTTGCCTCGGGGGGTGAGTATGGTTCACATAAACACACGGTTTCATGCGTATATACACAAACAAACACGGCACGTCTGGGTTTCCCGGCTGCGCATTTCCTGCGGCTGCTCCAGCAGCGATCTGCAGGCCGAGCTTCTCCTGTGCGCTCAGATCTGACCCCTCTGTGGTATCTTCAGCTTTTTTCTACACCTCTGCCATTATTCCACAAGCACTTATCCAGTAAAGGGTCACGCTGAGTCTATTCCAGGAAGCACAGGGCACAATTCAGGGAAAATACTTACTCACTACAGGAAATGTAGAGACCTAACTGCATGTCTGTGGACTGTAGAAGGATTCTGGAGTACCTGGAGGAAACAAGGGAAGTATTCAGCTTCCAGGCAAACACAGTGCTGGGGTCTGATCTGAAGCACCCACCTTGGTGGTATAAGACCACAGCACCACCCACAGTCCACACCACCCATGGCCACATACACTCAGATTCTACTGCTTTGATCACGAAATACTGGCTTTTTCCCAAATAATGCAAAATTACAGCTTATTTATTTAGTATATGCTTTCATCCAAAGCGATTGAGAAAGCTGGGTCAAACAGTCCCTGGGCCTACTGGGCATTTAAGGTCTTGCTCAAGGGCCCAACTGTGAAACCACTCTGCCAACTTCGGGATCTGAGCCAGCGACCTTCTGATCGGGGGTATAGTGTCCTAACCCACTAAGCCACAAAGCAGCAGTAGAGCCACTGCATGCACCACTGTCTCTGCAGTCTTTGAAGACGACTTAATCTTTCATTTTTCCCATTAATAGCTATCTGGGGCTTTTTGTGTTCAGTTCAGCGTGTGACTCACTTTCCCCTGCATTCAGTGTCTTTATTGGTTGCTTCTTTCACTGAATGACTGTCACAACAAGCAACTGAAGACACCTGTTTGATGCTAACCACTGCCTGACATCATTCATGAACTATTAATACATTCTCCGAATCTATTTAAAAGGTTTGTTACACCTCTCAAAACAATGCCCATCAGCAATTTCCAGTAGAGACTTATAAACCCTGGCAGGGATAACTGCAGTCTGAGAGACTGAGTGAGGGTTATGCTCTCTCCCTTTCATCTAGTCACTGTCTGTAGACAAGGGGGGGCAGTAAAATAAGCACAAGGCTTCAGTCATCGCCAGGTGTATGGATACAAAACACTGACATATATGCAAGCTGCTGTGAAGTAAATTCCTGGTGGAAAACATAAGTAATTCTCTATTCATGTCTTATAAAAGCGTATCCAGTACTGGGTCACAATGATGCACAGGGCACAATGCAGTGGGGAAAACACACCTCAGGATAATCTAGAAACCTCTTTGTTTTGGAGTGTATAAACAGGGGGGCAGACAGAAGCCCTGCCCCGTGTGGCTCGGGGATGTACTGCAAGCCAAATGCCTAGTGCGTCACCCAAAACAGGTCACTCAAACCTGGCTGTCCTTACAGCTCAGCCTCAGGACCATCGTGGTAAGGAATGCACACCCACAGACGTCATGCACCTGATGGAGCCTAGGGCTCCTCCACGTGTTACTCTATCTGCCTCTGGGGAGGCTAGATTGGAGGTAGCTAAGCCCAAAATGCTGCTTCTCTGTTTCTCCTCCCTCTCCCTTGCTCCCTATCTGTTTTCCTCTGGATATGACATCACTGGAAGAGGAGAACAAGTCACTTCTCTAGAGGCCCAGACTGGTAGAAGGAGGTATGGTTTGGTTCCCATTCCCTCCCCCCGCCGTCCGACGGACAGGCGCTGAATCAAGCTCCCCCACGGGGCTCAGTATCGAGTCGTCATCCAGCTGGTCTGATGGCTGGAGCTCTTCCATGACAAGGTGGCCGATCCCCACAACCCGAGATTCCAGAGGAGAAGTACCAGGTTCTACTGTTTGCATAGAACGTAAATAATAAATTCCACAAAGGCTCCATATGGTGGAGGGACAAGCAGCAATCTGGCAACCCAACACGTCAAGGATATCACAGATATTTCAATATGTATTGTTAAAAATCCTAAAATAAAAATCTCCTTTGGATTTGATAACATCATTGAAATTTAACAGTATTCCAGTAGTTCCAGTTCTTCATACCCACGGGCAGAATAACAGAATAGCTAAAATGTTTCACTGGTATTAAATGGAAATATGAAGTATCGTGCAACTGTGATCCGAAAAGTTCTGGACAGCTGTCCTTGTCAACTTACACACAGCAAGGGCTATTATCCATTTCTCATGGGCAGCGAGGTGGGGGGCCTGGATGCAGAGGAGACGCCCCCCCCCCCTTCCCCCAGGCAGCTCGCACTGGAAGTGTGCTGTAGGACTTCCTCTCTCCACGTTCTCACACGCTCTCACAATAAGTAAAATCTGGGTGCATGCCTGGCCAGCAGTGCTAGCCAAAAGTTTCCACAAGAGGGCCTGCTGACGTCAGGCCTACTAATATATCATCGTTAGCCAGTTAATGAACAGGCAACTTTTTCTGCCTTGAAATAAATACTTAGGGGAAGTGTTTCGGAGTGAACTGGCATCCTGTCCAGGGTGTACCCCTGCCCTGTGCCCTATTCCTTCTGAGACTGGCTCCCGGCCTTCTCCATGTCCCTGTACCGGATAAGCTTTCAGAAGATGGATGGATTCATGGATTACTTTAACCAAGACATGAAACTGGCCGCCAATGTAAATAAGAAAAATGACTGTTTCTGTGAAGGGCTGGCTGTGTTTTCTGTAGGTTTTGTGGTCCTTTTCACCAGCTCTGCTAATCCCTGACTCATTTTTCCATCTTTCATCTTCTCCCAGATCATCACTTTCCGCCTCGGAATGGTTTCATGATGTACGCCGTGACTCCAGAACTCCTGGTGCAGCAGACTCTGGAGAAATACTGGCTTCTCTTGACAGGCATAACTCTTTGTCCCTTACTTAGGCTTCAAACCCCCCCATCTTGCATGACCTCTTTATTTGTATTCTATATTTAAAATTAAACATAAGCCTTGAGTAGATATGGATTGTGGTGGTGCAGGAATTGGCTGTTTCAACTTATCACAACTTTAGCAGTAAACACTGAGTTGCACATTACCTAGCACATGTAAATCTAGACCACTCCTTTCAGAGCAGCCTAGTGTTCCACAATAAATAAATACATCCATCCATCAACCCATCTCTTATCTAGTACAGTCATAAACATAGAAATTCAATGCACGAATCCAATGTTCACTGTCACCAGCAATGTTCATTTGAACATCATGTCCCAACATGTGTTTATATGCCATACTCTATCTAGAAGGCTAATTCGTTTAAGCAAACAAAACAAGACAAAAACGACTAAAAGAGAAGAGTGATCATACTGTCCCTTGTGTTTTAAGACTCTTCAGTTTGTGATCATCTAGATAAGAAGTCCTAAAATAAATAAATACAGGGGACTGATGTATGAAAAGGATAGAACATGCAGTAATTTTTAACTGCAGATGCACTGCAGATAAGCTGCAAATGCTATACGAGACCAATTTCTTAGTCTTACAATGGTCAATTAAATGTGGTACACCCTACACAATAAAGGGAAGGTTATATAACATAACACATCATCCTCTACAGCTAAAGTTTAACTCCTATACTATACTATAAAAGACTCACACAAAGTCTATTGCATGGGGCCTCCATATGAATTAAAGCTGTGTCGTTAATTTAGAAAACATATGAATATTCTTTACAGTAAACATGAGTAAATTTGGATCATTCTTCCAGCACTGGGGATTTAAAAGAAAAAAAAAGTAATTTCTGGGAAGTCTTTGAACACCTTTATTACCAGAAAAGCTCACAGTGTCCAAGACGAAAAATCCAATGTACACACAAGACTTTCCAATTAAGATACTGTGATGTTTGTTTAGAATCAGTACTACAATGTTCACATGAACAAACACACAGAGGCACGTCAACATGTAGGACGTTTTGGAATCATGAGTGAAATTTAATAACAAATGCTTAAAATATGCTGTTCTATTTAACTGTATTAGCTAAGCTTTTTGAGTTCTAGGTAAAACATTTCTCCGTAAAACAGCTCGGTCTCTACAGTACCATCCACGCAGAGACACAAGGTTAAATTCACCTTGCATTTTCGCTGTGCTGCCAAAGTGTAAACTTTTTAAAATCTTTTACAGCCAGCACTGTCTGATTGCACTGGGTAAACTTGCTTTATTGCCATCTGTATGACGAACATTAAACGTATCTGACACACGCAGCCCGAGGTGAAGGGCAGAGGAAATTTCCATTGTACGCGATCTTCAGTCGTCTCGCTCAGAGACTTCCATTCCCACATTCAAGCAGCCCACAGAATACAAAGTCTTGTCAATCGAAAGAACCAATGTTACCAGCACCATGGATTTTATTTTCATTCATTCTAGCGTATTGTTTTAACCTCCATATTTTATCCAACATATCCTTCCCTCTAAGTTGGAAGTATTCTTAGACAAGCATCTGCAAAAACCTGGGAAGCAGCTCCTCAAAAAAATGAACATTGCATTTACAATGTCTATAGTCTTCTTCATATCCTTCAGATAAATGATTACATTTTGGCTTGCTGACATTAATAAAGCACATAACATGCCTTCCATGATTCCAGTTTACAGCACAGGTTTGCGTTATGCTTGCAATGCAGAATAAAATGTTTGCATGCATGGATGGATTTTGGGATATCGCCTCTGAGAAAATGTGCCATCAATTTATCTATATTAGGTTTGAAATAACACTCAAGGGATTGAAACATACTGAATTTTATAGGGGGACAAGAGAACATAAATAAAATTATACTGTTTCCCGCAGTTGGGGCAAAATAATTGTACAGGAAGTTCTAGACGAATAACCCTGAACACATTTCAATTTAATGTATTGTGAATTTTCTGGTTAACCCACCAGCTGAATAGATTGTTAACAAAGTCTGAAAGAATACCTACATTTCTTACCAGGTATCTACATTGTAACATTGTAGTAAGATTGGTGAATATTCAGCATACTGATATCACTACATACAGCTTGTGTCTCCGGCCAGCAGCCTAATGGCTAAATCGAGGAGCATTTTTTCCTCATACTGCCAAGATTGGGGGTACGGATCTTGCTGCTGGCTCTGTGTGTGGGGACGTGTGCTTTTCCCATGTGTAGAGATTTCCTTTGGCTACTCCAGTTTCCTTTCACAGCCCAAAATAACTGATTATGTATAAATTAGTGTTCCTTAAATGTGTGAGTGTGCATCCTGTGATAGAAAGCCATACAATTTAGGGTGCCTTCTTCGATGGGATCCATGCACACACCATGACCTGCTACAGTGATCCCCCGCTATATCGGCGTTCAGCTCTCGCGCCCCCGCTATATCGCGGTTCAGCTATCGCGCCCCCGTTATATCGAGGTTCAGCTATCGCGCCCCCGTTATATTGCGGTTCAGCTATCGCGCCCCCGCTATATCGCGGTTCAACTATCGCGCCCCCGTTATATCGAGGTTCAGCTATCGCGCCCCCGCTATATCACGGTTCAGCTATCGCGTCCCCGTTATATTGCGGTTCAGCTATCGTGCCCCCGCTATATTGCGGTTCAGCTATCTCGCCCCCGTTATATTGCGGTTCAGCTATCGTGCCCCCGCTATATTGCGGTTCAGCTATCGCGCCCCCGCTACATCGCAGATTTTTCCCCAACACATTACAGTTCTCTGCGATGTGTGCATATATATACATACATTACATATACTGTTATATATATATTACAGTTATTATTATTATGTTACTCATATATCATGTGTTTACAAAGTGTGTTTTAATAAGTTTACATGTGTTGAAAGCATGTAGGAGGGGTATTTTAAGGCTTAAACTATAAGAAAATGTTTATGTGGTCTTTCTACTGTACAGTATATCCCGGATTTTCACCTATCCCTGATGGGTCTGGAATGTAACTTCCGCGATATGTGGAGGATCACTGTAAAGGGTAAACGCTTATGCAAGATGCAAGAGGGATGCATGAAGTAATAAAAAAAAATAAAAAATACAGAAACCAATAAGTCTCAATCCTATTCTGGTAAACCCTAAAGAGCCAAGCAGAGAGTACACTGAGGTCTGCATGAGGACAGACCATAAGTGTGTCCCATTATAAATCAGACTGACAGGAATTCCCATCGCTTTATCTTAAACTGGGTTTGTGTTTTAAGCCCTTACATGCATGCTTACACCAAGACAAAAAGTAATCTATTAGGAAAGTGTAAAATAAGGAGTAAGAAAGTAATCAGAGTTAATGACAGAAATGAACAATCACAGACCTCTAGACCTGAATAAGGAGATTGCCTCTCCTGATATTGGCAAGACACTGAAATGGCAGAGAAGAGAGGAAGAACTATTTATTGTATTTCCAGGGCTTGGTTCTTATTGGAACTAGCTTTTTGTAGTTTTTGTATGTCACCATTTCTAGCAGATGATCACGTGACTGGAAGTGACCTTTGATCTATTAAAAGCGCTTCTTTGAACTTTGTGGTATTTGCGGCAAGTGTTAATTGTAATAAGTACTGACATTAGCTGAGGTCATATATGTGCTGATTTCAGGTATAATCCCTTCAACTGACTTTTAATAACTACAGCTATACGCTTTCACACAGCTTATTTTACAAAGATACCTTTATAAGGAATGTTTAAGATTAATGTGGAAAGACCTACTGATGGAACCAAAGAGAATCAAGACTCAAAAGGTCTCAGACGCCAAGAATTTTCCAAAAACAAAATCCATTGTTTATTCAGTCGCAGGCTATACTTTTTCCTCGAAGAACACAGAGGGATGTTGAGACAGCTGAGTTCTCCCAGCCTCCGCCTGGCCGGCCGAAGCCCCTGTTTGCCTTGCTTCTACTCCATGATCAACACCGACGCTGATGGAAAATCCCCAGCACAAGGAGCGGGCCTGTTAGCGGCCGGCCACTCTCGCCGCATGAGCGCTCCATCGCAGAGTGGCTGCATTTCTCCTTCTCCAGCTTAAAAGTCACAAATCCAACACCCCCCCTCCCCCATTGCATTTTATGAGAAAGGATTATTTTGTTGCCAGGCTGAAGCCTGGGAATCATCCATATCTGTAGGTCTTTGCATGATTTTTTTTTTCATTGCACCGTGTTTAAAAACCCTTTTACAATAAAAAGTAGAAGCACAGAAACAGTTATTTCCATGCATGGATCTTGTTTCATACACAAAGCTATTCTCGTCTCATTGATAAAAATGCATTATTACTGTTATTATTATCAAAGACCTTTCAGGAAGAAAGGCACAGGCGTGGGGACCATTGATCTTGAGGTTTCAGCCATATGGTTGGGTTATCTCCACCATCTCAGCAACAAGCTGCTGCCCAGATGGTTCTTCTTGAAAACAGTTTAACTCTCCGAACCTCATCAGCAAATAAGCAGATGAAGCAGCAACCTGCAGTAAAGGATCAGTCCTACTGAAGAAACAGCTCTGTCTGAAGTTTGTTTAAGGCTTTCGTGTGCAATTCATTTTTTCATATTAATATACATGCTTATAAATATAAATAAATATAAAACATGAAATTAGACAATTATTTTGTGAACAAATTGTTTAGGGTGCATATATACTATGAATCTTTTAATAAGAATATTTGTGTATCTTTTCATATTTATGAAAAATTGCTGTATGGTTTTTAATGAAATAGTTCTGCATTTCATTAATACGTTACTGCACATCACCAGCTAAACACTGGCAAGCTTTGCTGTCTATGTGCGCTCACCTGGAGCCCTATATCACAGTAACTCAAAAGGTAAATAGATTAGTGAAAGGCAAAGAGCTTCTGCTTCTTGCGAGTAGTAGCTACTCTGAATGTAGACCAAGCTAATATTCCTACTAATAAAGGCATTAATTAGTTACAATAGAGTGACTCATTGAAAGGACTAGATCACTTTATAGTGAGAAAAA
>JAODJU010000119.1:28747212-28761070 GCA_026776725.1 Gnathonemus echidnorhynchus | reverse complement strand
AAAATAAGGTGTGTTTAGCCCAGACTACCTTAAATCTGGCAAGTTATCTGGCTAAGCAAGTAATCCTGCTTTGTGAAACAGGCCCCTGAGCAGAGCAGGGATTAGAATTTAGTGATCAGTAGTAATTGTTGACACACCACAGTGAGCAACAACAAAATGTGTCCTCTGCATTTAACCCATATGCGTTATAGCAGGCGGCAGCTATTTCAGCACGGGGCTTTGCTGGTCAGGGATTCAAACAAGCAATCGTTCAATTACAAGCACACTTCCATAACCATTAAGACACCACTACCCACAAAGGCACAGACGGGGTTCGAACCCGCGATCTTCGGTTTACGAGACCGACGCCTTACCACTTGGCCACTGCGCCCTGCAGAACAAGGCATGAAGGCATGGAGGTAAATTTGTAACATTAAGCACGTCAATGCGCATGAAGATTAATATGATATCGCGCATTATTTTAAGCATGCAAAAGGCCAAATGGACCCCTGGCCCAATCCTCCTTACCACTCCTCTGCACTTTCCATCGACCGGTGAAGAAGCCATGAGGGTCCTTATGTGTGGCATACAGGACAGTGGTAAGCAGAACACAGATACATCAATCACAATAATATTCTGCAAATTGCTTAGTCATCACTTTTATACAACAGATCAAGCCAGATGTCTTTGCAAACTTCCAGAAGACTGAATTAAAGATGAAGTTTAAAAAAAAAAAAGCTTAGGGGAAAAATGTAGGTACTGGAGCAAAAATGTGACGAAATATTAAAGCCACATGGGAAGATTAGAGTCATTCTGAAATGTCAGCTTGTCCACACTTGGTCCAGACAGATTACTGAGAGCGCAGGTTTTGCAGAAGGCAACTTAAAGGTAGTGTTAAAAACACTGTCAATTTAATACAATTATTTCAACTGTGTACACAAGTACACTGATCACTAGCACACACTGTGACCTATCAGGACCGATGATGAAAAGTACCAGTCTAACATGTAAGGCTGGGCGATACGACCTCAAATCAATATCACGATTAAGTGAACATTTTACCTTGATTACGATTAATGAAGATTTTTTTGTGTGTGTTCGTTTTTTTCCCTCATATTTCACTGGCAAGATTTGTACTGTAAATAATTCAACTATTAAAGCTGGGATATTTTTTTCTAATGCAAGACTGTATCTTTATGATTTAAAAATAATTGAAGAAAACACATAGATGAACCATTGATGGTTATTTATTGAATATTTTTGAACAACTGAAATCAAAACACAAATCGCTTGAAATGAAACCATCTTATTAAAAAAAGTCACTAGTTTTAATGTAAAAAGCAACTTCCCTGAAAAAGCAGACAATGCATAGTTTGCATTTCTTGCAAACAAAATACATTACAGTAGAAACAGTTTATAGTGATCACGTCTGTCTGCGTGAAATTGATAATTATATTTTTATATATTTTTCCTTGTCTTTATGACTCAGGCAGATTACCTTCTAATTGACATTTGTATATTTATTACATGAATAAAACAGAGAGCATCGCTATTTACTGAATTTTATTGACCCTTTCAAAATACAGTAGAGCTGTTTCAAGCACTTTTCAAATTACAGTATTGTACAAATTACTTAACTGTGTATAATTCTAATACACTATAATTCAATACAGTATTGTACATAAAATATAGCTTATGATAGTTTCGCTGCTGCATTTCGTTGGCTCATTTTTGGCAGTTTGGCAGCTTCGATGAGTCTATATTTATCATTGAGAGAAAATGACTTTCTTTTCCCCGTCGTTTTCTATGCACGCAGCACTATGATTCCGGTAGCTCGCCAGACGCAGACGGGTTACCGCAAGCAAAGTAGAACTAGCAAAGTAAAAAAAAAAAAAAAAGAAGTACCATACTTTTTTCCCATGTTGTCTTGTATAAAAACACCCAAAATGAACACTAAGCGGACTACTTGATTGCTATAAGCGAATTATTTAAACAGTATTTGTACAGGAATGATTCTGTCCCAAGCTTTTCGATCCACATAAGCGGTTGATCATTATAACCGTGATCACTGTAAGTGGTTTCCATTGCATTTTAATATTGCTAGTGCTGAAACCGATTGGTGGTATTACATTTGGTAGCTGAAACTGTTTTCCCGCAGTGTATAAATATGACCTCTTTTTGTTCGGTGTCGTCTTCACTAAAGCCACAATGTATCCAAATGATGGACATTGCATTTTCCTGTGGTACAAGCTGCTGGAATTGCTCAGTCAGTGCTGCATGAGTCCTCCTCCATGCTGCTTCCATGTCGTAGACGGGCGGGACGGAGTAACGTGACAACACACGCGGTAGTATGTTTTTACAAGAACATACACTGGGGAAAGTATTGACAATTTTTTTAAGTACTAACAGGAAAAAAACCGAAGTAACCGATAAGGGCAAAATTACATCAATCAGAGGTTCTGAATGTCGGTTTTGATTCATTTTCAATTATCTGCCCAGCCCGACTAATATGTGCATGAAGTAACATAGTTATGCCCTTAAACATGGCTACTCAGTATGTTGCCAAATACTGAAGCTGAAAACAAATCATAGCGCAGTTCACCGGGGACGAATGGGGAGAAATCTTAATAAGCAGGCAAAGCGTTATGAGCCATGGTCAGATTGTAGATGTCTAGCTTCAATGCCCAGTTTAAACTGAGTTTTACATAGCTTACAATTTTACAATATCCACAATTACAGACCATTACAATTTTTATAAACCAGCTTTGGTCAAGTATCTTGCCCATGGAACAGAATAGCAGTAGTTTACTGATCCCATTGGGGAAATTGAGTAGTTTTCATATAACCGATCTTGCTATTAGGGGCACCTGTAAACCTGTTCTTTAATGCAAATATATCTAACGGTGCGGCAGCATCTCATTGCATGAAATCATGTAGACGTGGATCAAGAGCTTCAGCAAATGGGAAGATCAGAATGCGATCAAAGTGATTTTGACCATGGCACGGTTGTTGGTGTTAGACGTGGTGGTTTGAGTATTGCAGAAAATGTTGATCTGGGATTTTCAAGTGCAGCAGTCTCACTATTCTGTTTGCACAGGCACCTTGCGATGAGAGAGGTTGAAGGAGAACAGCCACATTGGTTTGAGCTGACAGCAAGTCAAACAGCCACTCTTAACAACAGTGGTGAGAAGAAAGGCGAAGAAGAAGAAATGGAACATACAACATTCAAACCTTGAGGTGGATGGGAAGAGCAGCAAATCAAGTTCCATTCCTGTGAGCTAAACACTAGGTACAGTGTGCACAGACTCACTGAAACTGAACCATCGGATATTGGAAAAATGTTGCCTGGTTTGATGAATCTTGATTTCTGGTAGGGTCAACGTTTGCAGTAAACTACATGAATCCATGGACCCAACCTGACTTATGTCAACAGTTCAGACTGGTAGTGGTGGTTTAATGAAGTGAGGAATGTTTTCTTAGCACACACAGGGCATCCTTTCAAGCGTCATTTAAATGCCGCTTTCTGTCTGAGTAATGTTGCTGACCGTGTGCATCCCTTTATGGCCACAATTTACCCAGGTTTTACTGTCTGCTTCCAGCGGGATAATGTGCATAACAAAACACAAATCATCTCAAACTGGTTCCATGAACATGACAATGAATTCAGGGTACTTCAATGGTCTCCCCTGTCATCAGATATGAATTTGATAGAGCACCTTTGGGATGTGGTGGAATGGGAGAATCGCAGCATGAAAGTGCAGCCGACAAATCAGCAGCAATTACAAGATGCAATCCTGTCAACATGGACCAGAATCTCTAAGGCATGTTTCAAGCATCTTGTTGAATCCATGTCACAAAGGCTTTAGGCCTTGCTGAGAGCAAAGGTATCCAACCCAATAGTAGAATATTGTTCCTAATAGCAGTCAGGTGAGAGGGTTCGAGTACAGCATCAAACCAGCACACATTGGCGGATAACCCCCCCACCTCGAAGGGTGCATAACCAAAATGCAGGCAATCTTTTGGGTTAAGCACAGATCTGTCACTATCGTGCATATCGTGAATGTATTTAAGATCTCAGTTGACGACAGTGAAGGAAGAGTGACCATTTCTGTGCAGACCCATTGGCAAATAATATCACTACAATGTTGACATTCTAAGGGAAACACTAAGAATCAATGCTCCTGGAAGATTAAGATTTGCACCTCTGATCAAAACCGCTCCTGTACACCGCTACATTTCACAGTCAGTTTGAGGGTTTCATCTTAGTACGTTGCCACAGTGTTGGGGGCCAAAGTTGTCACGACGTGTTTGTTTTGCCGTATTTCATCACGTGGGGCACTGGTTAGCTGGTTGTCATGGCAGAAAGGCAGCGTGTTTATCAAAGTGTCTTGTGTGTTTCAATCGTAGTTCCTTATGTTGTATCTCACAGAAACTGGTAGGATTAGGAAATACATAATCTTGAGTGTAGCGCCCAAATGCTGTAACACCTACTTGGATGACATCTAGAAAAATATTACCGCTTCCAATTAACAGATGTTTCCCACCCCTTCAATTTTTCACGTTCTACTTCTGTCTTAAGCACAGATATATGCATCTGCGCACACACACACCAACAAATATTTGCTCTGTCAAAACGCGAGCTCTTGTGTGACAAAAGCGAACTCCAACTGGCACGTAGATGGATGTTCACAACTCTGACAGGAAAGCCCAGCGGCCCAGCGAGACCAGGCCTCACCCACAGCTGAAGCAACACCATGTCAAGTGCAATAAAATTACATAGGTTTGCAGACAGTAAGCCGTCTAGGCAGATTTAGCATGAAACCAATACCAGTTCCTGATCTAGCTACAATAGCTGCACACACATCTAACATACAAAATGTTTCACTCACTAATGATAACAGCAATAACAATAACAGCATATTTCCCAAATATTTCTTTTATGAAAAGAAGGTGTGAGCAATCCTCTGTACTCATGTTAATTTGGCCTTTCTGTGCTAACAATTAGCGTTAAATGCATTTAACGCATATGATGTCATTTCAGTTACTGACGAAGGCTCGGCACTCATCCGCACTCACCCGATTGTTTTCTCTGTGCGAGAGAGCAATACAAATCAAGCGAGGATCGGGCTGCGGCCTCGATTCCTGGGATCACGCGGCCAGCTTTGCGTAAAGCCAGATCTCAGCACATGCCGGTGATTCAGGGCAGACCTCCCTTGTTGCGTCGGAGTCTCGTGGGGAGGGAGCGTCACAGCCGTCGATGACAATGAGCAGCAGCAGCCAGGCTGGACGGTCGCTCGGTCTGTGCTCTTTGGTCTCGCCGGTCTGGGGCCGGCTGTTTAATTTGCAGGCAGACTGCAGGTCGATTAAGCTGCTCAGACTGTCAGGGGGGCCGAGGTCGTGATGGCGCCTGCTTCACTTCTATTTAAATACAGGAATATGTTTGGGTTGGCAGAGCAGCTGCGACTTTGAGAGCCCCTCTGCCACCCTTAAGGCTGGGGCAACACCTCGGCAGGCCTGCTTCTTGAAGGATCACCAAACGAAGCATGTAGCGAAACTGCCACACACCCGGTGGACGAGCCATTTCAGGACATTCATTTCTACACTGAAAATTAGCAGACTTGTATACGGCTGGGGACAGGATGAAGGCACAGTGGTGTCTTTACCACACGAGCCACATGATGCAACTGCCGTGGATGCAGAGATGAATAAAGCCCGTGAATTTCAAGCCTGCATGGGCTCATCGGGAAATGAAAGTGTGAACATCAGTGTCATTCATTGTGGTGACGAGGTCCTGTTACCGCCACATTCATAAGGTTCTTTTGGGCCATAAATTGCAAAATTAAAAAAACCCATGGCTGCCAATTATCATGGATGTTAGTGTATTTGATTCTTTATTTTTCCTTAACTGTTTTAAACACCTGAGAAGCATTAACTCTGCTCATGTAATTCTCCCAAAACCATGACTGATGGATGTAATTCTCATCAACAGCCAGACGGGTGGTTGATTTTTCTCTTAGTTTAGTTATAAATTAGAAGTGCTTTCTGAGGAAACTCTTGTGTTCCTCTTGACTGTCCAACATTGTAAATGTAAATAGCTGTATGATGTTGTATGATCTTGGAGCAGGCAAGGCAAGGTGCATGTATATTTAAAAAGATTACTAACGTAACATTTTAACCACTATTGCAGAGTGACTGTAGAAGGTAGCGGAACACCTGGACTGGATTAGGACCAGTCATTCTGGTGAATTATTGCTGCTTTAAAAAGTGTAGCAGAGAGACGGATGCAAAGGAACATTCTGGTAATGCTATAAAGTTGCCACTTTAACCATTTGAGTGGAATTGCAGTTGATGTCTAAGCCCACCAGGTCAGTCACGCCTGCTTTCTAGTGATTCATTTTCCAGAACCCCCCCCCCCACCAAAGTGGATTCCAAGCAGTCCCTAATTTATGTGTTTCTGCTACCAAGAACACAAGACAATGCAGGAGTGATTCTGCACAACACAGAAAGATTAAAGAAACAGTGATTTCATTAAAAACGCACGACTCCTGTACTACAGAGGGCGTTTCAGTCTCTAATTTCCACTGGACAAAAATATATTTTTTTTAAAAAAATCACACCATTAAAACAGGTTTCAAATTCAGCGTCAATGAGAATTTAGGGGAGACGAAAAGCACCTGTGCTTATACGTGCATTATACTTTGGCAAATTTAAGGGGCAGTAAAAACGAAGGCTCAATTTCGAGGCAGGACTCACACAGCAGTTACAACAGGTAACGTTATTTAAGGAATAATTATTCCAAATTTACAACATAAAAAATATTATTAAATATTTAGCGTAAAACAACTTATTAACCATGTAATTATGAAGTGTGCATCGGAAAAGGTGATGCATAAATGAATAAAATTCAGTCGTCATATTTGCTTATATCATTCAACCTTAACAACGGGAAGACGTTCTTCTGCTTTCTTTTAAAGACGCGTCGATGTCTTGCTTTACTTCTTTAAAATACAGCTACGGAAAACGACCACCTGGACCTGATCCTAATCCAGGAGTCTGGCTCATCCCGAATTTCTGAGTCAAGATCTGGGTCCATTATAGTTTTCCGAAGTAAAAAATAATAATAAAAAAAAACGCAAAATATATACGTTCATATTTCGTTACGTTTAAAAGTACAGAGCTACAGCGCTTCTTTTTGCTGATCCAGATGGTCTCTAGGTCATTTAGCCACCAGGGGGCAGCCAAAGCCACCGCTATGGTTGCTGACACATGAGAACCTTTAGGAAAACGCAGCGTGACTTATAAATGGCCCGGAATAGTTTGACACAAAGAAGTGCAACGTGCCAGGTCGCCTGCATTGTTCTTTATGATCGGAGACCACACGCCTGGGAAGAAACGGCATGCAGGACGAGTGTCATAAAGATCGCACTGATCATACAGGCGCAAAAATCATATACCCCAAAACAATGGAACAAAAGAGTAAAATATAGTAAGGGGCAGGAATACAGTTGTGCCTGTCGGATCATATGATCATACACACGCAAAGCATACACCCCAAAACAACGAAAGAGTAAAATATAGTAAAACGGCTAGAATAGACTTGTGCCTGTCACACAGACACTTTACAGAACGTATCGTTTTATAACAGCACATCGTGCCAAAACATGGTGTGTGTGTGTGCAACTTTATTTGCTTAGATATGAAGCGGAACATACACACTCGCCGTACAGACGAAAATTTAACTGCCGAAATAATGATGCAGAAAGGAGGAGAGGTTATAAGTGAAGGTAGTTTTGCCTCTAGACTCATTTATTACAGCACACAAACATTTTGTGAATGTGAAACCTGCTCTGGAAGCTGGCAGCAGGACTTGGCAGCACCCGGACCAGCTAAACCCTCCACCGGCATTTAACTTCCAGCTACACGTCCCTCACACCCATATTTAGCGGACCAGACGTGCACACTTCCATGCCCCCTCTGTAATTTCGAAACGCACGTCGCTGGGAGAAAGTCTCCCACATAATGCTTCACGTCGCCTATTCCAGTATGAACTTTTGCTTCAAGTGGGAGTCGCATACTTTAGACGGGGTATTATTAGACCGTCCAGTTGGCAATGACAAGCTTTCAGCTTCCTTCCTTAAAATGCCGCACAACAAAGCGAAACTCTCTCTTTGGAGCGCGTTCAGCTTCTGAGCCGCTTTCTTCACACAGACAACACATGAAAATGAAAAGCCCCCATGAAATATATGGATATTCAAGTCAAATACAGGAACACATACACAAGATTAAAAACTTATGATGGCGCCAGTGGCTGCTAACAATAATACTGCTTGCTTATCAATTTGTTTTTAAACCGTCTTCCACGATGCTGAGTACAGCCAAATCACAATTTTAAGGGGCATTTTCCAGCTTGGGAAACCCGGTTTAATGGGCCAGAGATACAGACTCTGACACCAGGAAAACACTCTTAGAGTAGATAAATATGCAAGCCAATTTTATTTTACCCCCCGCCCCCAAACGAAGCGGGCCGCCGTCCGGCCGACGCTCTTTAAGGCCAGTTAATGTGGCCGCAGAGACTGCAGACGGCGGCGCGAGACGCGCAGCTTCCTAAGAACAGGGCCGTTTGCGACGCGGCGGTAGATCTCCGCTAAAGTCAAAGCCCTCCTATTAATTATTTACCGCGAACGTATTAATACGAGGCGAGCCCGGGGAGACATGGCGTCTCGTTAACACCCGCAGCCTCCGACTGCACGCGCTCCCCTCCCGCTCGCGACAATGTGGCACGGGCCCCCCCGCGGAGCTCAGCGCGCGACCGCTTCGGGAGCCTCGCTCGTCTGCTACTATTTTAACACAGGCGAACTAACAAGGAAACATGCTTTGGGAATTTACTCTCGGCGACGCCGGCAAAGAAAAGCTCGTGGAAGAAAGAGGGGGGAGTCACCCTCTTGTGATGTTCAGGCACATCTTGTCCAACGCGACTTCGGCGTGAAACGTGGGAGCCGACGATCCCTTTCCATCGCCTTTACTGCACAAATTAGAGGGGACCTAAAACACGAGCTCATTATAGAAAAACTCTTAGAGAAATTGAATTTTCAACGATATATTACGCGTTAATAGCCAGGCTGAGAGATTTTAGCCAGAATTTCTCACTAAATTACTACAATATCCAATTCAAACTGATTATAAAAGGTGACAGACTAACGTATCACGCAAACGGAAAAAATATGTAATCAAAAACATATAACGATTGGACATTCGGTGCTAACATTATGCTGGCCTGCAACTCCGGTAACATAAACCTATTTCTGCATGCAAAAGAGAAGTTGCGAGACATTTAATCTTCCTCATAATATAAATAATATGTTCGCGAAATAAATACTAGAACCAGCACCAGAATCCCATTAGTAGGCAACAACTTTTTCTTTTTTTTAAGTCCAGTTAATTGTTTGCAGGTGCACGAGGCCTCGTTAACGAAGCAGCCACGTATTCAGGTGTTTGGCGCGTGTCCCATTAGCACGTGCACGCCACTTTCCCGGGCCCCTCCCACTGTGCAGATTTCCGGTTCACCTGTAATATGCACCAAACGGCCCTCACTTCCCCTTTTATTGTTCCGGTAATCAAAGTACCACACACGCAAATCCAGTAAGCCAGTGTAATTGGCTTAGCAGCAATATATGATTGGGAGGCACATTTACATTTCTTTAATCAAATTACAAAGAGAATTACTGTTGCATATTTGTGACAATGTTTTTAGCACCCAGCAGAGATTTCTGATTCTTCTGAAGGAAATAAATTCCACCCACTCAAAAAACAACGAAAATATAAATAAATAAAGTAAAATATATGAAGCAAGTGTAATTTTAGATAATTGTGTTCTCATTGATATGTCTTTTGGGAGTGGGGGGAGGGTGCCATTTACCTCTATCTTTTTATTCGGCAAAGCAAACAGATCTGACATATTGGTGCAATCATTTCATACAAAAATCCTAAAGACAATTAAAATATTTTGGAAGTGTGCCTTTTTAATTATGTAGTACATAATTTGATTTACATATTTAAAAAATTACTACCCCATGTACATTTGCATAGTCTAAAGCCTATTTTAGAGCAGCGAATGGAACATAAATAGATACGTAACTGTATTTCAAATGGGATTTTACACCAGCCGAAGGACCTCAGCGTGATACTGCGCACACTTCATGGTGACGTCCATTTAAACGTGATTCTCAGATTTGTATGTATGATATCTTCACTGTAGCGTATGCCTGCACGGAGGCCTGTGGCTTGTGGGGGCTCCCACACTGAACGGCGGGACACCCCAGGCCTGAGTCAGCAGACAGTAAGTCTGAGTGAGGGCAGCGTATCCTTAAATTCAACAGACCGAGCCCAGGACCAAGTTCTGCGTCCACCGGCGCATCTACTTCCCCTTCCTTTTCCTGTATGCCCCCCCCCCCCTCCCCCAGCACTGCCTTGACCACCCCTCCCCCGCACTGCTGGGTTTCTTTCAGGCTGATTCCTATGACGCTTTCTCACGAGAAAGGCCGCAGTGCCTGTGTTCTCCCACACACTCTCCGGCCGAGCCTCCCCTTGCAGCTCGTTCCCATGGTGGCCCTGCAGCATGCCTCCCCACCCCCACCCAGGGGAGCCAGATGAGGGAGCGGCCTCTTGGGTCTCCTCTCCCCCAATCCCTCCCTCCTTTCCTCTCTCTCTCTCTCTCTCTCTCTCTCTCTCTCTCTCTCTGTCAAGCTCAGGTGGGTCACAGCCCTGCAGAGAAATTGATTCCAGCCCGTTGCTGTCACTGGGCCATGCTCACAAAAGAAAAACAAGAGAAAAACTAAACTTAAAAAATAAGTATGTTTTATGAGTGAAAATAAACTCCATTTTGATTAAAGGTTTCATTTAGTAGATTCTTTGTATACATGCTATGCAGTTTGTGCGATGGTACAGTCCAACTGTGATTGGAGGATGACATGGATCTCGAGTCCCTGGGCGAAGTCATGTGACATACCCTTTGCACCTGTAAGAAGTTATCCATCGTATAAAGCACTTGTGTTCTCACATACTTAGCCCTTGTCCCCTGTCAGCCCAGACATTACTATCCTTACTAATAAAGCCCCCATTCCTTTCTCCCACCCCCACGTCACGTAGATCCACTCACTGACCAAAGTGAAGTGATTCTTACAGGAACATTTCAGAACAAGCCCTTTGCACAAAAACACAGCATAACAACAAGGCTCTCTCCTGGAGCCCCCACCCCTGGCCACAAGGCCAAAACTTTTGACTCTTCTGCTACCTGTTGTCTCTATAAATAGCCTTATTGACTACAGCCGAGCTTCAGACAGCTGAGTATATGCCAGAACATCAATAAACCGATCAGTCGCTAGAGTCATATAAATAAAAAAAAAACAAGCATTTTGTAGCCATTTTTCTCATAGTCAAAATATATACACACATTATCAAAGAACATACATATCAATTTATACACCCAGGGGAAGACAGAACTATCTAGGACAAAACGTTCTATTGGTTTAAACTTGCTGTGGATGGAAGTTGCAGTCCTTTGAAGTTAGCAGAGGGATTTCTGCAGCGTGTTGAACTGTAACAGTCTTTTAGGCGAGGTATCCAAGTCTTTTATTTCCATTTGGGTGTTTTTGATGATGCAACTGGGTGTACCTTCAGGCATTTCAGTCTCTGAAAGCTTCAAGAAGCCCAAGAAGACCCTGTCTTAAATATTTAATAAAAAGACCATATGATTTACTCTGCTGTCTGCTGTGTACATTTTTTATAGCTCTCTCTAAATTCTTCATGTAAACCTGCATGATACATTTACATCCTAAATCCTGCTATTGGCCAATGTTGCTTTGGTCTTTGCTGCATATATCATATTATTACCAAGGCTTTATTTTTTTATTAATCTCTATAGTCAGGAAGATACAGTAAGTAATCGCTATCTTGGAAAAATAGCAACGTTCTGCTATGATAAAATTTACAAGCTAATAAGATTTCATAATTTATTTACTTAAGGACGTTATTAGATTTGTTTCAAAAATGGTTTTGAAAATTGTTCCCTAATACGAGATGAAAATAATTCACACACATTTTTCATATTCATTAAAAATGCATTTATTTTATTTGAATATAAACATTTATTTGGTTATTTGAAATGCAGTGTAAAATGGGCTAGGCGTAAAATTGTATAATATTAGGAACTTGTTTTTTTTTAACAAAGTAATAAATGTAGTTTTAACAAAGTGATAAACTATTTTTTTAATTAGGTTTTAATAACTTGTTCTAAGTCATCCTAAACACCCAAAACAGCTTGTTAACGAATAACGTTTTACAATATTCCATGTGTTTTGTAACGTGATATAAAATAGTTAGAAAAAAAAGAATCTCCCCATGTCTTGTCCCTTGAGATTTCCACTGGTTAGTTTGTCAATAGCTAAAACATTCTGGCTCTACTCAACTATAAATACTTAAATACTTCCAGGATCTGTCTTTCTTATGGCCTGAGCCACATGCGCGTGTTGAGAAATGGTACAGATTGGGTAATGGCCCTCATTGAAAGGACAGTCATTTTGTGATGTGGTTAAATTCCTTCTGAGTAATGGAAAGCATTAGAACACAAGTGGATAATCTTGAAGACCAACATTTCACTTTGCGAAAGGTCCATGCAGAAGTCAGTTGTTGCCTCGCTCTCTTTCCTAGGTGACGTAATAAACGCAGAACTCAAATAGCAACAGTACAGGCTGTTGAGGCTGTTATGACCCATTTCTAGGAAACCAGCTTCACTGTCATCTCTTAGTTTTTAGATCAATATTGATCTGGACCGCAAAATACCAAAAAGAAATATTAAATAAGCTCTAAGTACTAATACTTTTTTCTCTCTCATTTAAGAACATAAAACATCCTGGAAAACAGACTGGAGAGCTGGCTGGTCTTTAACAGCAGTGTGTGTAGTGCTTGCCCAATGGTGCCCCCCCCTCCCCCAATATCCACTCCCCCAGTGGCTCTGCCCCTTTTCTGTCCACCTCACCTGTCAATCAGAATCATGTTTTTAAATAATCCTCCCTGTTAGATGCCAGAAGTTTGTGTTTGTGTGTGGCTTTGCATAGACCACATTTAGGGACCAAAAAGTGAGGTAAACCTGAAACTTCCTTACTTTTGGGGACATTTTTCAGGTCCCCATTTGGATAACCTCAATTTTATAAAAATCTGTGACTGCAGTCAAAAAAACTAAAAATGTCAGAAGTCTTGTATTATGTTTGGTTACTTATGGTTAAGGTTAGGGCTGGGTAGGGGTTAAGGTCGTCATGTTGGGATTAGAGATTTCCCCATAGAAATGAATGGAGAGTCCCCACAAAGATATAAATACAAACCTGTGTGTGTGTGTTTCTTTGGTCGTCATCCTTCTATAGTATTAAATATGAAAGTTATTGGAAAAATAATTTGAGTCAATTTCTTTGAAAATTTATAGTGCAAAGGGTTTATATAAAGCAGCATGTATTAAACAAACAGACAACAATGAAAACTTGTGAGGATCTCACGTTCACCCATTATATACTCATCCAGTATAATTAATCAGTTCCCTCCTGGGGCTGAAGCTTAGCTATATAACGTCTGGATCCCCTTGTCTGCAGGGCATGTCGAACACTCATGCATTTGGCGACTGATATGTTACATCGAGGTTTGTTTTAGAGACCAACTCAGACTATAGCTGGACGTCAGAATGTCTCTGCCGGGCTGGTTAAATTAACCACATCACTTTGTAGGAACAGGATGTGACAGTGATGTAATACTCACATTATTGCCCCTAAATCCAAAGCCCCTACCATCATCTGTGTTACAATTCATTTTTTTTTTTTTTTTGGGGGGGGGGGGG
>JAODJU010000119.1:28720081-28747194 GCA_026776725.1 Gnathonemus echidnorhynchus | reverse complement strand
AAGACAGGTAGGTGAACCACCTATAACGTGTTTTTCTTCTGTGGATGGGGGGCTTTTCTCCCCCATCCATACAGGGCTGTGGCTGTGCCGCAGATTGGCGTTTAACACATTTCTCTGTGCCAAAAATCCACAGATGGCAGCATGGCGACGCGTGTCAGGGAGTCCTGCACACTCACCTCTTTGTTCGGCTCCAGCCAGGGTGGGGTGTGTGTGTGTGTGTGTGTGTGTGTGTAGGGAGGGGGCAGGCCACTCACCAGTGCTCTCCAAATTTACTGGTCAGACAGACAGGACGTTTGCAAGGAAACAGTGACCTATATTCTCATTATCAAGGGATTGTTGACTTAAACTTTCAGGCAATAAATGTGCCTAACAACACAAGCATGTTTCAAGAGATCATTATTTTTGACCCATGAAAAGCAAATGGCTACTTCTATTTAAGGCTAAAATCTTATATACCAAATAATGAAATTGTTGCTGTCTGCATTTCACTTAAAAGGAACATTTTGGGGGCCTTTCATTTTGGTTTTAACAAGCCTTACTTTCATATCTGTCAGTGCATCTGTCTTGTGCTATCTGTAACGCATTCTCCTTTGCATTCAAAGTTAAATGCATTTGCGATGTGTGCCCTACGATGAACTGACATTCCATCTTCATGCATCCTGGGATAAGCGACCCTGTATCGGATAAACAATTATGGAACACAGACGTATGGATGTTTGCATGGATGATGATGGATAGATGGATGTAAAGGTTCATTTGTCATATGTTGTAGACTTCAACCTAAGCTTAATTATGGATTTGTGTAACCCGTCCATCCTCTTCAGCACGCAGAAGGCAGGGGAACACCCTGTGTGGAATGCCATGCCAACCTACAGTAATGGCTCTGTGTTCATCTTTTTTTTTAATCACTGTCCACAAATGAATAGAATGTGCCACTGTCACACATAGTATGTCATGACGTAATGTGCCTGAGAGGGTGACCTTGAGCAAAATTTCGAGCCCAGGGGCATTATGTGATGGGCCGTTTTATTGAGTGTAAGGTCTACAAAAAAGCGGACAAGCTATGAGAAAAGGAGAATTAAAATGAGTATATTTAAAAAAAAAAATGTCAGACGAGACGAGCAGGTTTGTCGTTCTTCGGTGTAGGTTTCATGTTTTTCATCTTGTTTTGGTGTTTTCTTATTTGTCAAACACTTGAGTGGGAGTCGATGAAGATTTCTGCTCGCTTTACTTTTTTCTGCGGTCCCACTTGGCTGTTTGAAACACTTGTCGCTTTGGTGTGAATTCCACTCTCCGTCTTCTTGGATCGCAGCCGTTCCAGAGCCAATCGCCCAGGCGCTTGTGCAGCTTGCGATGTGCTGTGTACAGAAATATGAAGTCGGTCTGCCATTTAGAGCAAAAGGATCCCAAAGGTAGTTTAAGGAAGCCAGGATGTTGTCTGTCTGCGTCCTTCATATGTGTGATTTTGCCAATCAGTCTTTATAGTGATATACTGACATGGCAGAAAAAAGCATGAATTTGGAATCTGAAGATCATCAGTTCAGATTCCACGATATTCAACCATGGAATCTAACCATCCATCCCATTTCCACAACCACTTATCCAGTGTGGGATGGCAGCATTAGCCTGGAAGCTATCCCTGGAAGCACATGGCTCGTCCGAGCGGAAACCCTGAATGGAACGCTGGCCATTTACAGGGCGCACACTCACACACAGTCAGACACTAAGGACATTTTTTAAAAAGTTAACTGCATGTGTTTGGGCTGCTGCTGGAAAGTAGATTTTCCGTTGGAAGCCCGCAAGAACACGGGAAGATCATACGACCCCGGAAGGTGCGAGAGCATCGAGCCGCCCTGTCGCCGTCTGACCTTTGGGGCTTCATTAGAAGGTCAATCGAGGTCAATAGCTGGCTTTGGATAAAAGGAAAAGGCGCCGTGGCGTTTCCACACAGCGCAGGTAGAGCTGCAATCGGCGCGAACGATCTTTGGCGGCGGTGAAGAGGAGCAGCTGGAAGCGGGAGCTAATGGCGGTTTAAGGAATGTGGCGTTTCCGAACGCGCCCCCCCTGTGTGGAGGATGGCATCGCCCTCCCGCTCGTTACGTAGCTGCATATTGCGAACCTGCTGGTGCTCAGTTCAGTGTGAGGGGGGGGGCTCACCCCAGGCTGGTCCTGTGAGGATGTGCTTCACAGCCCATACACACGCGGGTGCCTCTCTCATACCAAGGCACCGGAAGGCAGCCAAAGCCGAAGGGGTGAATGCTGGGGGGGAATGATAGTTTTACATCGTATTTCCTTATACTGTGAGGAATAATAAAAATGTGTGTGTGGTGGGGTTTGCATACTGTAGATCGCATTTGGGGACCAAAATGTCCCCAAAGTGCGGTAAAACCTGAAACATCCTTACTTTGGGGAACATTTTACAGGTCCCCATTTGGATGACCTTAGTTTTATAAAAAAAAATCTGTGACTGCAATCAAAAAACTAAAAATGTCAAAATTCTTGTATTATGCTTGGTTACTTATGGTTAAGGTTAAGGTTAAGGGGGTTAAGGTTGCTGTTGTTGGGGTTAAGGTTGCTGTTGTAGGCGTTTCCAATAGAAATGAATGGATGGTCCTCACGAAGATATGAATATGAACGTGGCTGAATTTGTAAATCTGGCCAGTTAATTTTAATAATGTAAAGCAAAGCATAATTGATATCTTCAGCAAGATATCATGAAAGAAAGTTATAAAATGATAAGGAAAATGGAGTGATTATTTAATTAAATAAATAAATAAATAAATAGAAATATATATTATTGTCCAGAAATCCAGCGATGATTTCTAAGGAGTTTTTTAGATAGGGGAGCGTGGGGCACAGCCTAACACAGGCTTAACTGTAACACTGACGTTTTACATAGTAGCACAGGGTCGAGCAGGTCGTGCTCCCGCTCAGTTTGCCATATTGCCAGCAGACAGTCTCCCATTAATTGTCCGAGAGTTTGGGCGTGTTTTTGTGGATGAAAGCAAATTTCTTTATCGTATTTGTTTTTCTATACTCAGCTGTATTTATAAGCCCAATCTTATTTTATCTTCATAACTGTCTTGTAGCCTACAACATAGCATCGTTCTTGAAACATGCAACCAACTCTTAGCTACCAGGCTTGTGAATAACTCCAGACAGTGAGGTTCGTTGTGTCATGGTGTTATAGCTAAGCTACCCATAGTGTACAATGATAATGAAATAAAATATTTTCAGTTCAATTAAAAAGGTTATATTAGCATGAAGGCTTCAAAAACAGTATGTAAAAGTACGGCTTTCCAGGTTTGAGTTTATTTTATGTGATTGAGGTCTGTTAGACTATCGACTCCCAAACAATGTTGTTTGGCTCGTGAATGTGTTTAGGTAGATAGATCCACAGACACTATCCACCTATAATATATGCAGTGCTCACAAAAAGTCTTGGAACACTTTCCCAATTCTGTTGCAAATTTATTGGTGTTATAATGAAAGTCCATTGATAAACAATGTTTAACATACCTGCACACTGCACAATGTTTAATATCGTCCACACAGGCATTTTATTTTTATTAAGTGCCATAATTTTTTTTGACTGACTAATTCACTTCTGTTTTTGCTATTTTGCTATTAATTGTAATTGTAGTCATTGGCTCCCAAAGGGATACTAAACACAAATATTTGGTGTTTTATGTTATTGCAAAGGTGTTACTAAATAAAAAGCCCCCAATGTGAGTGCTTACCAATGAACTTTTTACCTCAGAACGGCTTTTTTAGAACTACAATTTGGGTTTCAATTTAGCACTACTTGGAATGAATGTTTTACTTAAAACTACAGGTTGTTTCTAATGTGTTATATATTATTTGTAAACAAATGAGAAAAGAAATAATTTTTGTTATAAGCCCAATAAATCTGCAATATTTTTTAATGAATTAAGGAAGCGTTCCGAGACTTTCTGTGAGCGCTGTAGATAGAACTGTATCAAATTCATTCAAACAAACTTTTCTAAAAAGTGTTACAATTAGCTTGACCCATGACTTGTAACTTTTCACTTTCACCACTCAGTGTAATTGTGCAAGAATGGTAGGTCCTAGATACAAACATCAGGAGTTCATTTGTAGCAGAGATGTGTATGCTGTTTGTGTAAAAAACGATTAATCTAACTCAAATATTTTTTGAATTATTTAGTAAAAATCCAAAATGTGCTATGTTGTGCCCCTATATATTTTATTATGATTGGAAAAAAATAATTATATATGGAATTATTCATCTTCTAGCCGTTTATTAGTACAGGGTTGTGTAGATTTTAGAGTCTACCCCAGGAGCTTGAGTCCTGCAGCTCAGCTCTTTGTAACTTAATGTTTCCCAGCATTAAAAACTCCTTTCTGACAGCCTAACCAGGGCCAAACAGATTGTCTTTTAACATAACTGAATCTTAATTAACATAACGAACCGTGGACTGGGGCAGATTGGGACGTGCAGAATTGGCAAACGGAAGGACATTTTGCGTGCACGCAGTCCCCCTAGTGTGCTTTTCACCGACCTCAGTCTCAGTGGGCCATGAATCCCTAACTCCTGTCAGTAGAGACTTAGCTGGGGATCTAATGACAAAGCTAACATTTGCACAACATTAGCTGAGAGGACATTCTCTAATAAGGCTCTTTTGGCCCCAGGGTGCCGACGGAGTGCGTATCCTGAGAAAACTGCCCCCTAAAGAAGATCGTTACCTTTCTGCATCCCCTGTGTATTGTACGCCATGGCCGCCGTACTCACCATCCGAGCGGGATGTTTGAGCGATGATAGATTGTATCCTTCCATCCTTCTGCCCTCATGGTGACACCGTGGGCTCGGTGCGGGCACTAACGTGGACACGGAGGGCCCCGGCGCTGGTGGCGCTTCTGTAAATTCCCCAGCTCCTCTGGGTGTTACGGCGCCTGTGTGATTTATGTAAGCCGAGCCTCTCTGAACAGGAGCAGAGCTGCAGAACATAAATGAAATTATAGGAATAAAATGCAAACCACAAGTAACCGTAGAGACAGTGGGGGAAATCAGACAAGATGCAAAGGTTCTGCATTTATCCGTCTCCCGACCGCATATCCTGGTGGGGGTTGTGGGGGGGCCTGGAGCCTATGCCAGGTAGCACAGGGCATACGACTGGGGTACAGCTTAGATGTGATGCCAGTTCATCACAGGGCAGACACACGCTCATACGCTACAGGCAATTCATGGAAGTCAGTTAGCCTAACTGCACGTCTTTGGATTGCGAGAGGAAACTGGAGTAACCAGAGAAAACCCAGTCACCATGAGGAGGACATGCAGACAGACAAACACACACACACACACATGTTTGAATTCATATCTTTGTGGGAGCCATCCATTCATTTCTATGGGAAAAACCCTAATCCAAACTATTACGACTTTAACCTCTACCCAGCCTCAACCTTAAGTAACCAAACAAAATATGAGACTTTTGGCATTTTTACTTTTTTGATTGCAGTTACAGATTTTTATAAAATTTAATTTCCCCTTGTGGGGACCGAAAAATGGTCTCCACAATGTCAAAATAACAGGTTTCTATCACATTGTGGGGATATTTGATCCCCACAATGTAATATATACATGACCCACACACACAAACACACAAATAGCAAGATTCAGACCCTCAGCCTTGGGGGGTGTGAAGCAGCAATGCTTGTCACTAAGCCAGCATGCTGCCCCGAAGCTGTACAGTGACTCTGAAATAAAATAATAAGTATCATTTTTACATCGGAAGTGCATTCTTCATAACTCATAGAACAATCTGTTCATTCAAATATTCATATCGAATCTCATTCAAAATCAATCAGAATGAAAATGGTGTTGCGATGTTAAGTAAAATACAAAATGTTGATTTACGACGTTGGGAATGGATAAAGGCATCGAGCGTAGTTCTGCTCTTAAATAAATAATATGATTAGAAATATAGTTTGTTTGCAGAAGAGGCACATCAGAGCCTCATCACCTGCTATATTTGCCTGGTGCATATTTCATAAGAGGAACAAGCAATCCCTGGCATTAGGGCGGCACTGCTGTTAATAATACAGACCTCCACCATCGCTGCTCCTGCCGCACCAGCTGGCTACTCTGCCTGAACACAAGCCCGGCACCCTGTTCTCTACGCAGGCCTGCAAAGCAGGCGGCTCACGGGGAGGATTCCCATAATGCCAAGCGATAGATGTCAGAGGGAGGCCCGCTTTGCCCCTCGTGCACTTCCTGGAAAACCCACTTGTCCGGCTGAGGCGACGCGGTGAGTAAAGCGCAGCTCTCTGACGTGACGTGTGGCCTATAAACGTCTTCCAGCTGTATACCAAGACGCCTGGTATAGACGTGTGTCTGACGTTCTCAAAATGTAAAGTGAAGATGGGTGGAAGTGAATATATAGAGCAAACATAGGTCTATCTGCATATTGAAAAATATACAAACGCAGACACACATTTATAAAAATCGACATGTATATTTATACAGGCAGTCCACAGGTTACGAACGAGTTCCATTCCTTAACTCTGTATTTAAGCTGAATTTGTACGTAATTTGGAAAAATAATACTACAGTACGCGATAATTATACAGTAATAATAAGTAACTAGAAGTAGCGCTGTACTGTACCGCGAGCTGACAAACCAGTGAAGCCATACAGTGTTTTCACGAAGGTCATGAAGCAGTGCGTGCATTCATTATCACGAAGCATTGTATTTATATGGAGATGTCAACTTTTGCTCATTTATGTCAACTCGTAGGCGTAGATAGATAAATTTACATCTACAGTAATCATACTTAAATGTCAAGGTGATATCGTAATTTTATGAAACGCAAATCCATATTCAGAGTTGCAAATGTGTGTCTCTGCCTACTGCCAAAGATTCATGAGGACAACCCTATTTCGTATTTATGAATCCTAAATTATAAGTTTATGATGTTCAGATTGCAATTAGGCATTTCAGTTTACAACTTCAGCACAACATTTACAAATCACTAGTTACGTGGGGAAAGTTACGTTGCCAGTGGCCAATGGGTTTCAACAAAAAAAAATCTCACTGTCATCAATGAGCCAAAAGTTCCAGAGAACTGAGGGGACTGGGCTGAAAGCAGAAGAAGATGTATGTCTAAGGTAATCATACGTTAAAAAAAAAAAAAACAAATAAAAATTAAAAAATTGCAAATTCAAAATCATGAGATTTTTTTGTCAAAACCCATTGGCCATTGGCAACATTCCCCACATAGCTAGTGATTTGTCAATGCAGTACTGAAGTTGAAAATGCATAAACCGCGATTCGTAATCGGAACTTGAACTTCGTAAAGTCATAAATTGCAATGCATGACTGTAAAATGAGGACTGTACTTGTGAAAGTTAGTCATCAGGCACAGGTACACATTTTGCAAACCTGAATATGGATTTGCGTTACATAAAATTACAAGATTGATACATTTAAGTACAATTATAAATTTCTCTATCTACGCCCACGAATCGATTGCACATTAGCGGCTACAAACTGTCCAAATTACTCTTATAAAATGATAATCTGTAAACTTAGAGTGCGAACTGAATGTGTGAATCTGTTGTTGTAAATGTCACAGTAAAAATGTACTTGCAAAATCTTTGCCTACAGGTCAAGTTACAGATACATGATTTTGGATTTGCAATTTGTTTTTTACATACGATTACCTTAGACATAAATCTATCTCCATATATTTAAGCCAAATTACTAATACAGTAGGCTTTATGGCAGTCCGTTGGTAAGTACGAGTTGTCTGTAAGTCGGACATTCTTACCCAGGCACTGCCTGTACATAACTGATATACATACACTTATTGGTGACTGTATTTGGCACATCTGTAATCCTGTTCCTTCATGCAAATATCTAATCAGCCAAGCATGTGGCAAAATTTCAATGCATAAAATCATTCAGACATGAGTGGAGAGCTTCAGGTAATGATCAGATCAAACATCAAAATTGGAAAAAAATGTGATCTAAGTGACTTTGACCCTGGCGTAGTCGGTGCCAGATATGATGAGTTGAGTGTTTTGGAAGCTGCTCATTGCCTTGGCTTTTCATGCGCAACAATGTCTAGAGTTTTACACAGAATTGTGCGAAAAACATCCAGTGAGAGGCAGTTTTGTTGGCAGAAACACCTTGCTGATGAGAGAGGTCAGAGGAGAATGGCCACACTGGTTCAAGCTGACAGGAAGTCTACGGCAAGTCAAATAACCGTTCTTAACAACAGTGGTGAGCAGCAAACAACACATCGAACCTTGAGGTGGACGGGCCACAACAGCAGAGGATCACGTCGGCTTGCACCGCTGTCAGCCAGGAACAGGAAGCTGAGGCTGCAGTGGGCACCCCGAGGTTCAGCGAAATGGACAGCTGAAGGTGGCTCCATGAACATGACAATGAGTTCAGTGTGTCTTCAGAAGCCTCCCCAGTCACCAGATCTGAATCCAATAGAGCACCTTTGGGATGTGGTGGAACAGGAGAATCGCAGCATGAGTGTGCAGCCGACAAATCTGCAGCAATTACGAGATGCGATCCTGTCAACAAGGACCAGAATCTGTAAGGAAGGTTTCCAGAAGCATGTTGAGTCCATGCCAGGAAGACTTCAGGCTGTTCGGAGGGCAAAGGGGGTCCAGCCAGTATAAGAACGGTGCTGCTATTTTAGTGGCTGGAGATTGTACCGTAATGCATGTAATATATAACGTTGTATCTTATTCTTATATTAATAATATTCTTACATTATTATTTCAAGCTTCTGTTTTTTTATTTTCAGCTTCTCCCTCTCTGTCCTGCGAATGCTGTCCGTAAACAGCTAGAAGAGGGCGGGCATCACTTCCTGTTCCATTTGGCACTCTGCGTTCTCAAAGTATATTTGTGATTAATCATTATGTTGGGCCTGGTCTGTCCTGTCCACCATGAGAGCAGTGTGAGGACATAAGCGGCACAAAAACAAGATGCAAGACAACCTCTGAGCACAAACACTGGTCAGCCACACGTCCTGGGCATCCGTGCCGGACGTGAGCTCGGAGGACAGACACGCATTACGCCACAAATAACACCTTTGCGCTCGAACAGGGAGATTTTCTCAGGCAACAAACAACATATCCCTGACCTTAAATGACCAAGAGCTTTTATTATTTTTCAAAATTCCTTTTTTTTCTCTGTTTACCACTTTTAGGTGTTTTAGCCATAGAGGGGCACGGAGCGAGCGTTAGGCCATGCGTGTGATTTAGGGGGTGGCCATCAAGGTCACGGCGCCTCGTTCCCTCGCACGGTTGTCACGGTGAGGAGGAAAGGAGACTCAGCGTGAGGCTCCAGTCACTGGAGCCACTTAGTCCAGAGTCGGGCGTAATGCCAGAATCTTTGTTAATGCCGTTTTAATAACGGCATATATCACAAAGGTTCACAGATCACGACTTGTGCTTTTTTTTTTTTTACCTTGTCTACATGATAAACCTAATGAAAGCAGGTGTAAGATTTGCTCCAGAAGGGTTAGCTGAGTCGAATGACAAAGGCATGGGGGCAAGGATTGGGGAGTAGAGGTAAGGGAGGTTTAAAGTAAGGGCAGGTTTTTTTAGCTACGGAAGAAAAATCCCAGGAAAACCAGATGGGCGTTAGGTCTCGGGAAGGATTACAGCAGTGGATGGGTTTTGGTGCTGGGGTCTGGTCATGTTGTTTTGGTTCGAGAGGGAAAACAGAGACTGCTCGGATACGATTGGCAATAAGGCACTGGGGGAGAGTGAACTGATTTCATTCTGCCGCTGAATATTTCTCCCATCGCATCCCATCCTACGTGATACACAATAATCTTACACTGTAATATTTACGCAAAATTGAAATAAAAAGTTTTTTTTATGCTTTGCAGTCTATGAACCCTGTGCTGAGTATATGAAAAGGTCAGATTAACTTAAAAAAATTCTATACCTATTTTTTATTTTAAAAATGTACATACCTACTGTACACATGAATTGTTTTCTTTTTCCACAAAAACAATGTGAACTCTATGCCCTAATTTGCGTATGACTCTTGCGTATGAAAAGCAATTTGTCATATTGACTTCCATACAGTCCTCCCCAATGAATTCATTAACAAAGGTCATTATCATTCAGAAGAAGGATTTAACGAGTCACGGAACATGATGTTTAACTCCACTCTGGGTGTCGCACAAACATGCACTGGTACCATCAGATACATTCCGCCGAATACCAGTATCAGCACTTAATAAAGATTGAACTTTTCTGTTTTGTGCATACGTTAAAAAAAAAAAAAAGCTTTCAATAACGAGCGGCCTCTGAATGGCTCCATTAGCATGATGACCTCGCACGACTCCGTGACGCTCCGTGTAGGAGGCGTAATTGCAGTATCGCGGAGAAAACGTACCTCCACCGCTCGCCATTATTAATTCATGCGGCACGAATCGATATAAACAAGATGTTTACCACGACGACAGCTTATGAATCATCGAGATGTGTAGGACCGCTCTTACCTACTTTGTGTGTCATTTGCAAAATAAAAAAAAAAGAGGAAAACACAAAATAAACAAGCGAACAAATGAGGCAATTAATAAAGCAGCAGAGAGAGCAGGGCCTCTGGGGATTCCCTGTGCGTAATGGCAGTGTGGTGCCTTTGTGGCTGACAGAATGGCCTTTTGTTCCCGCGGCGACCATGTGACTCAGAAGGAGGCTCCGTCTGAAGAGCTGACCAGTGAAAACATGTGCTCTTGTTCCCTCCTCATGAAGCAGGGCATTGTCGATGCGGGCCTGCTGGCACGCCGCCCGAGCCCTTCCGTCCGGCCCGCGGTCCGCGCAGCCTTCTACGCCCCAGGCCGTGCCCCAGCCGGCGGGACAGACAGGGCGTTGTTCACCCCGCTCCTCACCGAGGTCGGAGCCGCCAGTAAGGAGTGCGTCTGTCTCTGGTCATCCCGGGCTCCTTCAGACACTCGTCCGAGTGCTTTAGCGTCCTCCGACAATTATTTTTTATTATAAGTAATTCTGCAATTATTATAATATACATTTATTTTAAGTGACACTCAATTTGCATATTATGTTTGTTTTTTTTATTTGCTTAATTAAAATGCGCTCCAATCAGGAATTCTCTTGTGTAACCAATATTAGCTTTCGCTATATGTGTACTTTAACAATCTCAGCCCTTTATTGCAAACTGATATGTGAGGATATTTAAAATGGCGACCAGCAGGGACGCGCTTCTCTGAGACGCTGGCCTCCTTGGCGTCGTTCCGTGCGTCTTGAGCGTGATCCCACTGGCTGCTTTGCTGACACGCGCCGTCTCCGTGCCCTGTGAGGCCCTGCTCCTCTTCCAGGGACCACAGGAAAGTGTCAGCTTTCAAAGCCATCAAACCACTTCCGTCCTGTGAAAATGTGGTTTTTATCAAACTAGGATGACGATTTGGGAGCATCAACATAAAATCTGCATTTTGGCTATGCCATGCTTCGTATTTTGAAGAACGTGCTGTATTTAGGAAATTAGCTGAGCGTTGGTGTGGAGGTCTGTGTTTCTGCGCTCGATCCGTGTGGTGACGGGCTTCCAAAGCAAAGCAAACCAAAGTCGTGTAGTAGGGATGAATGATGCCAAGTTGCCCATGGTCTGTGACGATATGGGGCAATTTGCGTGTGAAGACTCGCACCATCATGAGAACATGCCCGGCCTCATTTCCTGATCTTCTTGGGATAGAACTTGCATCACTGCAAAACTACTTAGATGTGCAGTCACTGAAAAGGGATGGAAAGATGATTGCAAGAGCTTTATCCTTTGACCGATCCCTCCATAGCAGTGATATTGTAATATTCACTTCATATTTAGCTTTGACGTTACTATGATTTAGCACACAGTTACAGCAGTTCTTCCTTGGTTGGGACCATGGACCTGGACCATTGTCCGTGGAGGTTTTTGGCCGGTTAAACAATAAGCCAGACATGTATGTATTTTTATCCCTCCAAAGGACAGGGTTGTGAAAGCCTGGACATGGTGGACGTTTCAGGTCCAGAAAGTAAAGATCCAGACTAAGATTTAGGTTTCAACCAACCAGTTGAGCACTCTGTGACTGTGACTCTTTATACTCAGCTGGTTGGTTGAAACAAAATCTTGGTCTGGATTTTTACTTTCTGGACCTGAACAATCCACCACTAATCCGAGGCAGCGCAGGGCAGAGGAGACCCAGGGTGGAGTTCCAGGCTGTCGCAGGGCACATATGCCCACTTACTGAGGGCCGTTTGAAAATGCCAATTAGCCTGATTAATAGATACAGTAGGTTGTGCAGGTTAGGAATCAGGGACTGTGTTTAGAAGGTTGCTGGTTCAAATCCCATAGAGTAGTCCTAATACCGCTGGACCCCTGAGCCAGGGTCTTAACCCCAAAACAACTGCTTCAAGGCCCCATGTTAGAAGGCCGACCCTGTGCTTTGACCCCAAACTCTCAGCTGAACAGGAGAATCAAAGTTTTAAAAGTGGGGAAGGTTCTCGCGGTACAATTTCCCCTTGAAAAAAATATCAAATTGTAATTAATTTCTTGTATTTATACATTTCCTTTACATTAATAATATGTAAGTTATATCATAATGTTTTAATGTACAATATGGTGTAACACAATAACATACTAAATTCACAACATGTTCTACTGTTAAGTATTAATCCTACAAAAAAGTGTGTGTGTGTGTGTCTTTGGGGGGGATGGAATCATGCTTCAACAAAAGTTTTGCATCTCATGGATGGCATATAAGGATATACAAATTCAGAATTATTTCACATTTCTGTAGAACTGGCAAATTTTCTTTCTATTTCTAATGACGTACATCCACTTCTAGCAGAACGCTAAGACTCTCTGATATTGAATACTTTATATAACTGAAGTCATTTGACCGGCCTATTGGTTAGCTGAGAAACCAGGCACCCTTGACGCAAAGTTAATTGATTATATAATATTTTTACACTTCTTTTATCAGCTCGGCGTTACGCAAGGTAGACGGCATTGAGGATCTTCAGATGCGTGTCTTCGGATGTTCACTGTAACCCTGGAAGTCAAAATTAAAATTAATGTGTGAAAATGACTATTTTAGGACAGAGGAAGACATATCCGGAGCGTGGGAGGAATTCCCTCAGCTGCCAGGATGGGAATACAGAGGCCAACTGACAGAGTTTTACCATAGGCTGCTGTGAGCAGCTCGCAAGAGGAATACTGGCGATTCGCATGGACAGTGGCTTGGATCATATGGTTACAGCTGAAGTGGACTTACTGTCAAGCATAGAGAAATTTATTATTGACCAGAATGTGAAGGAAACCGATGTAGACATATAGACATTTGTATTGTATAAAAGATCTTATCCACCCAAATTAGCATCTTCTTAAAAGGAAGCCTTCAGAGAGACTTTATAAGATATACAGTACTTTACTGATCCCTGAGGGAAAATCTTGATATAAAGTAAAGACAAAAATCTTCACAATCACAAAATATTCCCAATGATGTACAATAGTAGATGATGTACAAATCCAAAGCGAAAAGTGTCTGTGTTGTACATTAGCCCATTAAAGAGTTTATGATTGACTGTAATGACTGGCAGGCACACTGATGAGCCTCCGTGAAAGACACCATGTAACAAGAAGCCCCCAGCTGTTCTAAATTGTTCTAAATGCTGCAACTGCTCAAGTTTTGCACCTTATTTTCATCAGCAGTATCCGACTGACATACGTAGCCCGTCGACTTACTATACGATGAACCAAAGTCTTAAAAACTAAGACCACTCTAACATGACTCTTGCTGAACTTCCGAAAATCCTAAACAACCATCTCAACAGCCGTTCCAGTGATCTGCAAAGAGAATGTAAGATTGTAGAAATTATTAATCAGATGAGTGTGTTTTCTGGATATGTACTTGTATACATAAAATAGTATAAGTGCTTCGGTGTGTCAGGCTGACCTGGGATTGTGTCAGAACGTCGATCTTCTTGCTGGTGATATATTACAAACCTCGTTCCGAGGGAAACATCTTTCCTCATTACGGAGGCATTCCGTGCCCTCCTGAGAGACAACATGCTATTAACTTGGATCATGTAATTTTACTATTAAACGCAGAGTCAGAGTTTAGATTTAATCTTGTTTTAATATTAATGCCAGATGGGTCAGGGGTAAAGGTGGCAGGGAGGGCTGGGGGGGAGGGGGGTGGGATTGATGAAAGATCACGTTTCACACTTTGTCATCATCTCTCTCGGCTCAAATATTCCTCAATGTGTTCTCCAGTAGTTTAAATGTGAGGTTTCACAGTAACCTGTAAAATTAGAGATCTGAACTGCGCCAAATATGAAGACGCGACTCCTAAATTGATCTTTATGCCTATGAGTATGAAAAAATGAGGGAACTCATCTTGATTTAATACTTCCTCTCCACAACCTTTAGTTGTAATATGAGACTCTCAGTATTGTTCAGGAATAATGCTGGTTTTAACTCTTCCATTTAACTTTTAGCGTTTCATTAGCAAAATGCTCCCGACTACAGACATCATTCAGCATCTCGACGGGAGTACAGTGGATTCATTCAGCAAGTAGAAACATCTGGAGTGTGACTGCTTGATTTTTTTACGAGGCCAACTCGAAACGTGTGGCTTATCCATCTCCAGAACAGTACACATGTAAGCCTGCGATTCATTTGGGCTTAATGACTGAGCATTACTGGGTGCCCTGATTGACAATCAACTGAAAACAACCAAGCGAATCCTCTGGATTTCCCTACTGAGCTTCAGGTTGGGAAAAGAAAAATAAAATGGCAGAATATGGAGTTGATTCAGATCAAAGACAGGCCACATCGCTAATGCATTAAACATACAGGCCTGTGGTTCGCCACAGAGTTGACTCATGACAGGGCAAAGATGGCAGTTTTACCCATTATGACTGAAAATGAAGGTGGAGTCCAGAGACATTAAAATGTATCTTTTCTAAAATGTGCGCCGATTAAATGCAGTTTTCAAAATTCTTAACTGAAATGCTGTTTTTTTAACTAGCCTGCCACTATGAAAATATCTCCGCCGTTTTCATAAATCCATCTTCCAGCTGCTTTTCCAGTGCAGGGTCATGGAGATGTCATCTGTTAGACCAAAATCAAAGTATATAGTCTAGTAATGAAATGATCAGCATGATATAATGATATGACTGGTACAGTATATTATAAATCTATTCATCTGTCTTTTAATCGCTTATCCCAGTCAGGATCGGGGGTGGGGCGGGTGGGGGGGTATAAAATGCTACTTTGCTATCGAATCATTCGTTTTTCAATTAGTCAAGCTTATGCAAACAAAATATATTTTTCTTGAAACAATTCTAAAAAGAATGGGGGGAGTTTTGTAAAACTGACACTGTTACGCTGGCAACCGATAGTCCGGAACGTGGAATATTTGCATCCCGGATTACCATAAGCAGCAAGGATCGATGCAACTGATAGCGCTGTTGTACAGAATTTGAAAGGCAGAATGTTGCTATAATTTATTTTTTAAGAATTGTTTAACATCTGGGCTGGGGTAATGCGTGTTTCCTGGAAAGATGGATGTCAAGTTCTCATGTTACATTTTGTAGCAATTGCAAGTAATAATTTAAAAATAATTAAAAAAAACGAGATTCTTGGAATATTGCCATTGTATTTCATTTTTCCCCCCTCAATATAGTATTACATTATCTGCAATATTGTCATAGGGTGGAGAGATAGTTTTGCATTTGACTTCCAATATCTAGCCATTTTAACAGGAACACTCCCCCATGAATTATTCATGGATACCCAAGCTTCGCTTCACTCCCGAAAGGAAGTGCTTTCTCTCCGGCCCGTCACAGGATATCAGCTACTAATTCATTATTTAAGAGAGTGAAGTAGTAGCTCATCGTTGGGCCATCTTAGTGCCTTTGATTTGTGGTATGCTTTTACCCTTTGCTACTCAAATTACTTTACTATGACTTTACCGCGCTCTTTACCTTTGCCAGGATGACTTGGGAAGTTGGCGTCTTGGGCAGGTGTAGGAGGACAGGAGTTCTGTATTGCGTCACCTGGGAATGAAACTGTGGAAGCCGTCTTAGCTCGTGTATATCAGAACACTATCTATGGACCCCACTATGTATGGTTAGCTTAAAGTGACAGGACTACTTTTTCGCTTTGCTGAGGTATCGCCTAGTTCAGTCGGCTTTGCACATAATCGATGTCACTCCACGGCGGAGTGTGCTTAGCACTTGCCCCGTAACATGGGATCATTATCTGGCCTTTAGAACACTGTAGTCAGATTTTCCTGGATCTGGGAAGTTTTTACAAGGGCATTAGCTTCCTGGCATGCAGCCATCCTCAATGTCACGATTGTTTCCTGCCGTATCACTTCCAGAAATTGATTCGCGGGGATTTCTCTGAGAGGAAGAAGACACAGATCTGAGAGTCTTGGAGCTTAGGACCAGGTGACTTTGAGATTTACTGGCAGCAGAGCTGATTCCGCACCTGAGGTGGAGAAGAGGCCATGCTTTGGGATTGACATTGGGTTCCCCTAAATACTCGACATGTCAACGATATCAGTAAACATAAGTACATCCAATGCAAAAACACTTGTTTGTTGTATTAGAATTGATCATTTGTGCAGTTTCTACTTCCTGAATAAGTTATCTGTCCATTTGAAAAGTAAGCAAGTTCCAGGCACAAAGATTCTCCACAGTTGTCCATAAGTGGTGAACTAAACGTCTCCGTACGATATCAAGGTGTTCCTCTTAATAGGCCTCAGCTCTAGAAAATCACAGGCCATAAGCTGCTATATATCAGCACTAAGACTGAATCAACCTTGTCCTTGTTGCTGGAGCCAGGGAAGGCGTGAAGGACAGTGGTCATTTGAGATGGATAATTTGTCTCAAGGTAGTTATTGGAGAGCAGCCATGAAAAGTACCTTTAATTTGTGGAATGTACACAGAGAATTATGCTATGAATTTAGTTTAGAACTTTCATTTCATTTTACATTAGTGCAAGCTTTTTATTACATAACTTATATAATAGTTATACGCAAAAAACATACAATAATGCTGTTTTTACAATTCTAACAATTTGGCTATACAAACCACTTAAGTGCCTGAGTTTTGAAGCCTGACACCCAACTAAAACATTTTGGACGTAGATATCGAGCTGCAGCAGAGGTCATCTCTGTGCTCAGCGGTAAGATGGAATGGTGTTATTGTGAAAAACGTACAGGTGGTGCTGGGCAAATGCTGTAGGTGCCTGATGGATTATTGTATTGAACATCGTTATCCATGTCAACGTTTGTTTTGACAACACAACGCAGGGAAGTGCATAAACTGTGAAAATGCTAAGCGTTACATGTTTATTGATAGAATGATACTGCTCTGACCGTACTGAATATATTACACCATATGAAAGGGTTTTCTTGGAGCCTTTGGATGTGTTGTTGGATGTGCTATTACATGTTAGCCCAACTCTGCCATAGAGATGGATTACCCGACGTCTGGCTTGAGAAAACCATACTGAGGTCTTTACGAAATTACTTTAATCAGTCCATATAGATCCACTGACCATTGCTCATTAAGATGCATCATCACCACGTGCAAATTCATTATATTTATATCAGTTTCTTGTACTGCCGTAATTATCGTGATAGTAGCTGCACAGATTAATTAAAAATATCTTAAGGGAGATGAAGTACTCGACTTGCGATGGAAAGGTTGCAGATTTAAATCCCTGAAGAGAAGCCCACTTAGGCGTCCTTAAAAATACCTGACATGAGCCGGCACTGTAAACAATTCAAGGCACTGAAGGGTTTCTATGAATAAAAGCTCTCGCTAAGCAAAAAAGAAAAACAGCATAAAAGCGAATAAATAAAGAAATACATTAAGTGGACAAAATCTGACGCTCGAAATTTGGCAGAAATAGGGCCTGCTGAGTGCGGCTTAGATATTTACTTTATCTGTGTGGCGGATGTCAAGACCAGGACACTATACCTGTTCAGCGTACCCTCTCCCCAGCAATGGCCTTGATTTCCTCTCTTTTTTGGGGGGCAATTGATTAAACTACATACAAGGCCAGTCCTAGACGGGGATTAAGGCTGAAATGCACTTGGTCCTCCTGCTAACTGTCTTTGGTCAGATATAGAATAAGAAAAGCCATTAAACCTAATGGCACTCTCTTTTCCAGCCCTTTCACCGGTTAGGTGATTGGTCAGTTATTTATACTCTGCTTCTCACCACAGAGGGAGTAAAGAGGCCCTTTATAATATAACTACAACTATTTGGGCCCAGGTAGTATTGACAGCGTAGTCTGATTATCCTTAATGTTAGAAGATAACATTGCTCAGGCCTCCACAGCCAACAAGTCCCTGGCAGGGCCGCGGAAGTGTTCAGCTGTAATCAGGCACTAATACCTCCCGCGGCTGTCTGCTGTGTTAGGTATGACACTTAAAGAATGTGCCGTTGCCATGGGAACCATAAGAACAGCAGACGGCGATTTGTTTAAAGTTATGTTCTGCGGCTGGGGTAAGTAAGTTCCTGCTGTACGACTTTATCTGGGTCGGGGCGGTTGACTCGTGTGGTGTGCAAAGTCATCGCTCAGGAAGATCTCCAGATCATTTGCAAATATCCTCTAAGGCATTTTTTTCAGATGCATCTGCGAAACTTTTCAAGCTGCCTAAACAAGACCGTATTAAATTAAAGTTAATAAGTTTAATCTTTTGACTCCAAAGTGAATTTCAGATGCGTTTCAGTTGGAGTGGCTTACCAGATACTTCTAGTCATGTCAGAAGCCAGATAATTTCTGCAGTTCTACATGGCCATACAAGGATGCATGTTATATTTGTTCTTACAGTAGAGCAGTGTTTCCCAATCCGGTCCTGGGGGATCCACAGCCGGTCCACGTTTTTGCTCCCTCTGAGCCCCCTGCCAGCTCCCTGCCAGAGTCCACATTTTTGCTCCCTTCCAGCTCGAGCAAAAACCTGGACTCTCTGTGGGTCCCCAAGGACCGGAAGTCCATCACAGGGCAAAAACTCATACACCATGCCAATTCAGAGATGCCAGTTAGCGTACCTTTGGACTGCTGAAGAGCGTTTCAATAACCAGATGATGAAAAGTGCACAACATGGGGAAAACGTGCAATCACCACATACAGAATGGAGGACATGGGGGTGACTCACTAGCCAAGTCCCCACGAGGAGCAAGGGGCATGAACTGTGCCACCCCAAGCTGGACGTGCCACCCCAAGCCAGACGTGCCACCCCAAACCGGACTCATATAAAGGACAAACTCACAATCAAATCACTCAATTAACCTGACCTAAGCGGAATGCCAATTTTACAATAGACATTTGTGGCGTACCTAGCCATGCATTCCTGCAGTCCAGATGCACATGCAGTTAGGCTAACTGGAGTCGTTAAATTGCCCGTGGAGTCTGTGTGAGCACTGGCATACTGCAATGCACTGGCATACTGCAATGCACTGGCAACCCATCCAGCATGTAGCCCTGATCATAACCAGGGTAAACAGCTGGAAGATGGATAGCTGGATCAATGGAGGAATGGATGGATGAACAGATGAATGGAAAATAATGTACTACCTATTAAAACTGTATCACTGGGTTCAGACGAGTGTATATTAAAGGCAGCATATCACCTAAACCTAATCTGCATGGATTGGCACTGGGATCCCATACTAGGTGTCCTGTGATTCCTGGGATAGGGGTTACATGAAGGGGGGGGGGGGGGTGTTGGGACAATTCCAAGGGTCCCTTAGTGACAGGTGCCCTAAAAAAAATTGGAACATAATTAGATTGGTCTGGGTTGGGCGCCCAATGAGATATGCTTTGATGGGGCCCAAAATCTTAGCGGTGCCCCTTTCTCCAGACTCACCAAGGCCCTGTACTGGATAAGCACTTATGGAAAACGTATGGATGGATGGATGGATTTGGATTGTGGACCCACTGAGTCATCATGCAGCCATAACAGAGCCCTGAAAACCATAGATTTAGTTCTGCAATGATAAGCAACATGAATGAATATATTAAATGCAGTCGCCCAGCTTGCGTTCAGTGCTGTTAAAGTCAGAAAATTAGGCCTCGGTCCGTCCCAGCCTGGTATCACGGTGACCTTGACCCAGTCACTCCCTGCTCTGGCTTTTATATGAAGGCGGTTGGCTTTATGGTGTAAAATTCAGGGCAACTCACACACATCTAATTGACCTGAGGGCATAGAGTATTACTGCAGCAGCTAAATTATGGAGCTTTTTGCCACTCTTACAGGCAATATAACAGACATTTCATGGCATGCAAACTATTGGGATACTATTACATAAATCCCCCAGCTAATGGACTAAACCTTTCAAAGCCTTTAAATGGTCACCTCCTAGCATATTGACGAAAAGGTAAGGTTTTTGACTCAAATACAGATCAAGACACAAAATTAAAATGCAGGCCCACGACCAAAAAAAAAAAAAAAAAACGCTTCTATAATTTTAATCCGAGATGTCGGTATATAACCTGCATTTGTGATATTCAGTCTTTCCTATTAGTGATGCACCACACACTTGATCAAAAGTCAGTGTCTCCCAGCAATCTGTGATTAATCCGAAATTAATTTTTCCAGGGCAGGTAGAGTTATGTTTAAGGAAATGAACTCATAACCTGTAAATGTTGCTGTTCAATTCTCTGGCACCACCCCCCCCCCCCCCCACCTCACCATTGTACCTTTGAGAATTGCCCCAGTTCAACATACAGCTGTATGAAATAGGGAACAAAAAATAAAACTGCAAAATGCTTTGTGTAAATTAGCTAAGAAATGGAATAATATGGCAGGAAATGGCTGCGTTTTGTTTGTCCCGGCAGTAATCACATTTACGAAAAACACAATGCTCAGCGTGAGTCTTTACGCAGAGATCTGTGCGATATTTACCAGTGCGGGAGAAAGGGGCACGATTTGTCACTGTCTCATCTGGAAATCTGACAACGTGGCAGCCGACATCTCATTTGTCTCCCAAACCAAAGAGGCTGGAAAGCGTTTGAGTTTCACGCAATGATTAGCCCTGTTCTGTCACTACTACTGCCGGAGAGAAAAAAAAGGTCTTAAGAAGAAAAATGGACACAGAGCTGTGGATACGCATGTCGCTCCTTTCCGACTGCGACGCTTCTGTCAGTTTTACGTGTACATCTTACGGAAGACACCCCTGTCAGTTTAGTTTCTAAAATCCCCTTCACGTTTGGCGGTGTGATTTTAAGCACACGGGGATTACACGATATACTGAATAGTACCTGTCCGTGCAGATTGAGCCACTTGCTTTGATATGTCCCCCTGAAACGCAGATGACTGAAAAACGGCGAGCTCAGAGGTTACGGCTGTTATTCCCGGTCTCATTGCATTTATATGAAAATAATACTTCCTGGGACTTGATATTAATATATATATACGTTGCATCACCCATACTGTAAGTTTCTGCAACGGCAGTAAATCTTTGTTTTACAAACCGTAGGACTGACAGGACTGTCGATGATCAAACCGGGGAATTATCACGCTCGGCGACGGGGTATTTGTGTGGCAAGGGAGGCCCACCTGTAAACATTTGAGAGCGAGTCTGCTTGTTACATCCGAAAGGATGGTGGGAGTTCTCTCATCGCCTTCGTACACGCCGGAGATGGGCTGGAAGGGCTGTCCCAAGAGAGATGCGTCTCCATTTCATACGACCAAAGCTGTTTACAGGGACACTTGCTTTGAACTTCAAATCCCATTTGCCGGGCGCCAAACACCATCTTACTCCCCCTCCAACCCTTCTGTGCCTTGGAGGGAGAAGGAATGCCACATTACCGCTGCTTAAGATGCTTTTATTCCAACGGGGGGCAAAAAAAAAGCTACTCAAGCCTGTCAGTCTGGGTTATCACCCACTTGTAGGTTCCTCGGTCCATGCCAGAGGCGTCATTTGGCTTTCAGCGTTTTCCCTGAAAAGGACGCCTCTCCACAGCTGTACTATCTGGGTTTGGATCAGTCAAGCATCACAAAGCTGTTGCCTTTGGAAATGTAGGTGGGGTGGGGGGGGGGGTTTCATTTATAATTAGTGAGGACCGTATAACAAACATCTTAACATCAGTTTCAGCCATAGCAAACTGCAAAGTTGCAGAAGAAATGCATTTATCTGGATTGTTTGTAATGATCTTTGGCGAATTTTCATGTCATCTAGGATGGTGTTTCACCTTGTGTCTTGGGCTTCCTGCTCCTTCTCCTCAAAGCTTCGTACCAGATAATCAGTAAGAAGATGGACAGGTGGATAAACAAATAGATGGATGGATGGATGGGTGATTGTCTGTGATAATTCCCCAATATCTAAAACTATCCAGAAAAGCACTCATTACATTCTAATCTTCTAAGACCAATAGATCACCCATCACTATAAATACCGGCCTTTATAATTAACGGCAACGATTAATGGCCCCAGACACGCGGAGGTGTGTAATCAGATGGGCTGTTGTGACATCCACCCACCTGCTTCCTTTCAGCAATCACCACCTCCATCCTCGGGGAATGGTCCGTGAACGCCAAGGAGATATGTGAGACATCAGGTGACGCTGTGGAGCCCTCCCTCTTCAGTGTCACCTGCCAGTCTGCTAAAAACATTCGTCTTCTGACACTCGTCTCCAATACACAGTTAATATGACACAGATGAATGGTGCAGCTACTGTATGAATTTCTTTAAATACTTATTGACAGAGTTCAGCATGGTTTCTTTTCCCTTTTACATATTAACATTTCAGGTTTTTAAAATTCTTCATTTCGCAAACACTTTTATCCAAAGCACTTTACATTTCTGAGAAAGCTGGGTCAGATGCTTCTGGGAACAGCCGTGCTCGAAGAGTCCAGTGGTAAAATCGCTCGGCCAACCTGGGATTTGAACTGGCAGCCTTCCGACTACAGGCAGAGCATTCTAACTGACTGAGCCACACCACAATGAAATGACCCCTCATTTGCCATTTGCACAAGAGTGAGTATAGGAACACTTAAACGCTTTTTCTTGTATATTCCCTCTTGTCCTCCTTTGGGACGTGCAGGTAAGGGCCAAGCCTGGGTTCTGAGGGCCAGCTGACCCTGGAGCCACCAAGGATTAAGGGCCTTGCTCAAGGGCCCAATGGTGGCATCAATCTGCCAGATCTGGGATTGGGCTGCAAATTTTACTGTAACAATCATTATAAAGCTACTACTCTTTAGACAAAATGAATAATGTACCTGTGGATTGTTTTTGTTCCAATATAATTATTATTTTCTCAAAGCAATTAATCCATATTTGTACTGGAAATACATGAAGTTCATTTGAATCTTGTGGATTGATGTAACTGGTATAACTGTCAACTTTCCTCTGTCATATTTGTGCCTATGTAAATGCTACCCTTATTAGTAATTAGCTGATCTTAGTTTTCATATTATTGTATGAATATAGATAAATACCCTGGGTCTGTTCATTGTATTCAAGGAAAAAATGGTATTTTACCTGTTCATAAGGCCTGCAAGAGTTACTTTTAAAAAAATGACTGAACTTTTTAAAGGAATGTACCATAAACAGGGGCCACCCAGCATCCGTGTGCGTGAAGTCCCCGTGTGTGAAGTCCCCGTGTGTGGAGTCCGTGTGTGGAGTCCGCGTGCGTGGAGTCCGCGTGTGTGGAGTCCGTGTGTGGAGTCCGCGTGTGTGGAGTCCGCGTGTTCTTTCTCAGTCACATGGGTTTGGGTAGGTTTTAGTTTCCTCCTACAGTTCACATGCAGCTTGGCTAACTGGTGTCAGCAAACTGGCCACCGTGTGTGACTGTGTGTCAGCGTGCAAAGGTGTGTGGCCCAGGCTATACCCCACACTAGTGCTCTGAGCCGCCAGGCCCCCCCCTCCCCCCAAGGAAGTTTGTATGTAGCTTAAACAGGCCTTAGTGTAACTATTATTTGTTCATTGTTTAAGTACCACAAATAGGCCGTAAAAGTGGGAGTTCATCACTTGGCCTTGCTGTGATTTTTTTTTCTTGCAAAGTGCATTTTTTATTGTGCTTCAGTTTCGGCCTATCAGGTTCAAGAGTTGTTTGTTTTTGTTATGTCCATTCCCCCCCACACACTTTATTGTGATTGGACAGGCACCCGTTGTTAAATTCACTTGTCTGGCTGACCAGGCCTTGCAGTGCAAAAAAAACAAAAAAAAGGGTTGAGATCTCGCTCTCGGGGGATTTGACTTGAAATATTCCAGAGTTTATTTTGGGACATATTCTCACAGTACTGCAGCCTTTCTCCTACGTGTTCAGATGTTTGCCTTTTTAAGTTACAGGGGGGTCATTCTCAGAGGTAGCACTTTTCAGCATATGTTCACGGGAATGGCATTTTCCCATGTCAGAGTCTGGCAAGTTTAAAAGTTCAGCGGAACCATCTAGCAACAAGGCAGCGAGGCCTTACCAGCCCCATCTGATCGTTCATGACTGTACATCCATTTCAACGGTTTTCCTTTATTTTTGTTGGACAGAACAGCATTGCTGCCTTCCTGGTATGGAAAGCTAAATAAGTATCAGTTAAAGTTTTAAAAGTAAATATATGCTAACAAAATTGTACTAAAAGCAAATCTTAGCATACTGTATACTGCTGTGTGGATGGTCGTAAATCGAAAACAACTGGTAATGTTCCCCTAAACAACATTTCACACAAATCAACATTTTGTGTGACAACAAAACCACATTGTAATAAAGATTTGATCTTTGCCCATTTAAGTAAGCAGAGCTATGATACCTCTTCTTGTTTGACTTGTGTCGTCAGACAGTCACATGTTTAAGTAAACATCATCCCGTGCTTAGACTGTTCTAAGTTGTTTAATCACTACATATGTCATGGTTTAACTCATGATTTAACAGACAACTTGCATTAAAGTATCAGTATAATCATGTTACAGAGACTTTGTACGAAGTAAGAATACAAAATCGACACTGGGGGTAGGATTTAAGCTCCCAGACAGGTGATGCCATAATTCCTACCTACACTTGGCATTTTAAAAATCTGGTTTAATCACTGTGGTCATGTCACAGATAGCGGCGGAAGACGGTTTCTGAGCGCTACAAGATTTCCCCGCATATCTTCGGTGCACAGGTGCATGTTTAGTCACGTGACAAAGGCACAGAGACTCAGGACGGCCACAGGCGAGAGAAGCCTCCCCTGTAACTCCTGCCTAACCCCTCAGTAGAGAGACTACCTGTCAATAATCTCCCCTCCTCGGACAAATCATTCCAGCCTGGCTTGAAACGCCCACCTGTTAGTCAGCAGGCGGGAAGCCAGGCTCTCTCTGTTGATTCAGATGGCGCTACGTGGGACGTGATCTGCAAGGTGCGAGATATGTGATTGCGGAGGTGTAAACTCCTTATGGTTCCTTTTATTCAACAATCGTGCAGGAGAAAGAGATGATTATAATTCCTCGGGCATACAAAGATTTCATAAAAATCGTAATCAGGGCTCAATCCGAAGGCTAGGTGGTGGACTAAGTAGGAGAAAGCAGACAGACTAAATGGGAGAAGGTTGGAATAAAACATATCATTATGCTCAGCTATAGGAGCTGCAGACGTATTCGCACTATAGGAAATAAACGTTGATTGTCCCAGATACAAGTAAAAATAATAAAATAAGTACAGTGGCTGCACGCGCAACACTTTGCAAATGTCAGACATTTTACCGAAATTCTGAAATATTGACATAAACGTCTGAAACGATTTCCCGCAAATAGGCCGGGGAGCGAGCGCCAGCCGGCAGGGATCAGTGTTAATTAGTGATGAGCGACGGTGGGCTTGTTTGCCTTGTTGCAGCCGTCAGAAAAAAGCCCCCGAAAGTGTGCAGTGCGTGGTGAATCTCAGGCTCCATCCTGCCGCTGATCTCAGAGAGCGCCCCCCCGTCCCCCGCCCCGCCATTCGCCCGCCGCGCCGTGCCGTGCCGTGCCGTGCCGTGATTTCCCACACCCGCTTGATAATTTCGTCACCCGCCGTGCAGCCAAATGATGTCTTTCAATTACTCGCCGCTCCGGTGAGCCACGGCGGGCGTGCAGGCAGGCGGCCGTACCCTCTTCACCCCCCCTGCCAGGTATCCTCCCCCAACATGAAAGCTAGCACACGTTTTCCCTAATTACCCCCCAGGATGGGCGACCCCAGATCCTGTGTGGCCCTAGCCCCCCCTGCCAGCCCCAGTGCGCCTGCACACTCGACGGGAGCACTGGGGGCCCTCATTGTCAGAGGCAGCTTAACGACCATCTACCCTGTGTCTGCCCCCCCACTACCTAGCCCCCCTCCCCTCCCTTCCCCTCCCCCAGCATTAATTTGATTGTTCCTGCCTGTCTGGAAGTCTGTACAAGGTGCTTCGAAACCATGATGCCTTTTTTTTCCTTAAGTAAGTTTTCGGAAGTAGAGGCGAGTGGCTCATTAATCATATTCCCTCGGCATCCCATCAGGGAATCCGTTCTGCTGATGCTAATGTTTACATCTAGCCGACATGTCTCCGTCCGTAAGGTTCTCCGAAGGCTCACGGCCTGACCGTCTGGCAGTACCCCGCTCCGCCACAGTCCCGGACGGCTGCCGAAGGGGCTAGAAGACGTGGTTGCTTCATCCAACTGAAGCTCGTTAGCTGGCTAGCCAGTGGGGTAATTACAAAACGCTGTAAGTTGATTGGCCGTGTCGGATTCCGCTAAAATATATAAAGGAAAGGTTTCACGCAAATATATGAATGTGATGTACATGCTTAATCTATATGCTAATGTTAATACTATGCATAATTCACAAATGCTTGTGAACAAAAGTGAGATATGGGCATGTAATAAACACCCAAGAGCACACCCTATACGCCCAGAACGCACCCCGCGACCCAGGAGCACAAATCAATCTGTTGACATCAACAGCCACCGTGAGACTTAATGCAATTTGACCAAATGCAGTCGGCACTGAGTCTGTTGCTGTGAATTTTGCATTGAGCAAAGGATAGCAGGCTTTGGGTGGGGGTTCGGGGGTTCGGGATGGGGGGTGGATGGTTTAGGATAAAACTGGTGGGGAACCTGCCCAGACGGTGGCAGCAGCAAGGCGCGGTTCACGCTGCCAGCGTGC
>JAODJU010000119.1:28705080-28719948 GCA_026776725.1 Gnathonemus echidnorhynchus | reverse complement strand
TGGGAGTGGGAGGGGGGTCGGGGTGTGGGGGACGAGGATCGGGAGTTGGGGGGGGATGGGGGCTAAAGTATTACAGCTGTCACATGCCTGTGGGAAGCAGTTCAGGGATTCTTCGTGTCGGCCATTCCCATGAACTTAGGGTTTTTTGGCTGGGGCAGCTGAGGGGGGGGCACGGGAGCATTTTCACATACCGACTCGTTCGAGGAGCAGATGGTGACCAAACGCCAGCCTCGTGCCCAGCAGGTCACTCTGGACACCCTGTCCTGGTGTACGAGGCGGGATCGAAGTGGCGGATTCGGGGCGGCGCACCTGCACCCACCAGTGCCCGTCATGTGACATCAGCATTTCAAGCATCTCTGCTGAGCTTCAGCCCCACTTTGAAAAGCTGCGCCCTTCCCGACAACGTCTGCTTGGCCCAGCCGCCTATCAGATACACCTGGATGCACTGAGAAAATCAAATCCGAACACCAAAGGCTTACAAACAAAATTGTTTTTGATTCAAACAGCAAATCTCACCCCGCTCCCATTTTGACATTAAAAGTGTTTCGTCTGCATCATCTATATCACCAGAAAGTTGAAAACCACAAAACAGGAGACCGAGGATGGTTTTGCATCCGGGCCAAAAAAACTCGAAACAGCGTCACGCGGTGCTAATGGTTATATAACGAAACATGTAAATGAGACGGAGAGGCCTGGAGGAGAGGGAGAAAAGGCGATACAGCGAGTCACTCCCAGCTCTGACTCGCTGCTCCTCTACAGGGCGCATTGAAGTTAACAACTTCTTTAAGTTAAAGAAAGAAATGACTCAGGCCTGCTGTAAAAGCTGATTAAAAAAAAAAGGGAAAATGTAGCTGGCTCAATCTCGTGTTTACGTTGCCGGAAAACACAACAGGAGTGAATAGCTTTCTGGTCTGGGTAATGAATTCCTATTACGAGTCTGAAGAGGGTCTTCGCAGACATAAATCTTATCTGGTGGCCGTTTATGTGAATGATGACTCATCGTCCCCACATACCACGTCCACGTATTAAAACTGCAACATGTAAATACTAATTACACTGCGGCTTATGCAGGCCCATATGCGTATATATTAAGCATTATTAAACAAAAATTCACCTCGTCTGCCCAGTATATATACACTGTTCAGCAATATTGCATGCATTGTCTTCATGAACTGATAATTCTGCATTTTAGGCAAAAGTTTACTGGCCTCTATGGAAAAGGACGATATGCCGCAGAAACAATTATGCAACGATCGGTGACGGCAGCGACAAGCCAAAATAAAGAAAAGGATCCCCAGAATCCATGTGTAATAAAGATAGATGTCACATGACGCGCACATGTTATAAGGGGTGACAAAATACGTGACTTTTTAAAGTAAAACACCATTTCCTCCAAGTTTAATAGCTGCCGGTTGTTTTGCTGCCCTCACTCCCAGCATGCCTGGCAGCGCCAAGGGTTGTGGTTCGCACTCCCCCATTTTCGCCCTGCCAATCAAGTGCGGTCCTCACGCTGCGAGGCACAATGCCGGCGCGCAGGAGAGCGAGCAGCAGGTGGGGGAGAGACACATCCCGTAGCTGGAAGCGACCGGCAACCAGCAGCATGACATGTCCCTCCGAGGGCCTTGCCGAGCAGAGACATCTGATCCACGTCCCCCCAGATATAGAAAAGAAAGTTTAAAAAAACACCCGAAAGAAAAAAAACCTCCATGCCCGATGATGCCACCCAATGCAACCCATCGTACGGTTGGAAAATGCAGATTTATTACCGCGTCTGCCCAGATTATCCAAATTACAGCGCGTTATTTGAAATCATCTATCGGGATGGATGACACTTCGTCATAAATTTCAGCCTCTGGGGTGGTTTACAGCATCAGCTGCCAGAGGAGGGACTAACTTTGTGTCAGGGAAACAAAAAGGTACGTGGCTGATTGCTTTGTGAAACACCTCAAAGATTTGCCATTGCTAGTGGCCAGACACTTCTGCGGTAATGGACATGCTATCCATGACATTTCAGTACACATTATGGGCTGTTGCTATGGAAGCAACATCCTAAAAAATATACAAAAAAGAGAACTCATCTTCCGACTCAATGGCATGAATGCTGTGTGTCAGGCGTCTTCCAGACTTAAACTGACTAAAATAATTAACTAACATGCGTGTTTTTGGCTATAATATCACTTTGACATATTTATTGCGCTTTCATTTGTAGACTTGCAGGTCCCTTTTTGTGTGCTTCCATGTGTCAATAATTGTGCCGATAATTATGTGGGTTAATGCTTTATGCAGGTACTGTATTAGCTGTCCTCCCTCAAAGAACTGAGCAAACGTGAACACACATAGGTCAAAATCAGCCACTTACCAAAAATTTCAAGACCCTTGCCTCCACGCACACAACACTGTAAGATTCAAGGAAAGTCAGGTCTTTGTTGCACTAGGTAATTAGTTGCAAGGATGGTTTTGGTTTTAAAGCGAATGTGACCTTTTCAAAATGATGCTGTGTCTAACAAGTGCAACATGGATCCCCAGTGCAAGTACTGAGGGCATATGGATTCGGATTAATCACACTGGTAATTAGAAAGTCAAAGAAAAGGCAACGAGTTCAAAGTTACACACTCTAGAAAGTTCCAGCACTTGCTTATATAATGCATTCAATTTGCCAATGGACAATTTAAGTACCTACTTTAGTGCCTAAAAATGATCTTCTCTCTCAATGCATATTACTACATCATAATCTGTTGTGCATGTATGGGCAAATATCAATACGTTGCTAATATCAATACATCACCAATGTTACAAACATACATTATTTCATTTCATTTATTATTAATTTCTAAGAGAAAAACAAACAACATGGCCTGTTTCCAAGAATGCTGGAAAGTATGCCCTCGCTCCCACTCATTAGCATCTTAAGCAAATTAGTGCTGCATCTCAAAGGAACAGCGGAGTAGCTCGCAAACGATGTTCTCCTTCACGATAATACGATTACGGGGGTGTTTAAGCTCATGAAAGACGCACTGTTTCACACCACGCCGAAAATAAAGTTACGCAGCATAATGAATGTGCGAAAAAATGTCCAGGACCCCAAGTGCGAGGACGTGAAGGCCCAGCTGAAAGAATGAGGCCAGCAGTTTAAAGCCCATCGTTACCATTTCCTTGCCTTCCATTTCTGGAGACGGTAAATGATGAGTAATCTACTCGGTTAAAATAGATCTCCCTAAACGTCCAATATACTTGTTTTTAGTAGCTAATGTTTGCCGAAAAAATAATATGTCTGTACAGCAATGAAAAAAGCATAGACTTCTCCTATTTGAGAGTTACTGCTCTGATGATATCTCAAATTCATTGACTTTGTCACAGATTATGTAAAAAAAAGACCTCAGTAGGTTCTTGAAAAAATATATTTCTATTGTATGTCTTTCAGGGCATCTAAATTGATATAATTGATGTCTTGATTTTTCCACATTGATCATTTTCCTTTTTGCAAAACTATTATAGTGTAACTTCCCGATACCAAATTTCTATTTTTTTTTTATATATAGTTTATTCCTGCTGGCATCCCAATTGGGGTGTCCGCCCGTCTTGTCCCCTGTGCTTCCTGGGACCGGCTCCAAGCCCACCATGACCCTATAATGGAGTCAGTTCCATGAGAAATAACTCACACAGCAAAAATATTTTTATTGATGGAAAAATCATGTAAACACATAGCGAGAGAACATAGATAGCAGGGTAGGATGCGGAAGATTTTAGACACATAATCAATGATGGTTAATAGAAGAAGCAGTTGCAATGTTATAGAAATCTCATTTCACGATGCTTGTGGGTCCTTAGATAAAATAAAGCTTCTTCAAAACTACTCTTTGGATCCAACCATGCCTTTTGTGATTAATGTATCTGAGAAATATATGAATACAATTAGTCAGTCTGATCTTTACCTTGCAGTGATTTCCTTTTTATATACAGTAAGAGAGGAAAACCGCTCCGTCCTGCAGTGGGAAATGGCTGATTGAAAATACATACATTCTGGAAAACTTAAACAGATCTGTGGCAACACTGAAGTATCGCCGAGTGAAGCCTGTACCAGCTATGGTTTGGCAACAGCAATGTAGGAAGCGTAATACTAGTAGTTAAGTCCTGTGCGGCATTAGATACTATACAAACAAAACTGATGAAACTTTAAAATAGCAACATCACCTGCCTACATAATGCTTCCAATAACATTAAACATTTAGTTTCATTAGGTCATTGTTTAAAGTATCTTAGCCTCGCAGACATAGTTATGGCTCTTGGGTTGAATCCAGGACTCTGATGTATTAAGCTATAATAAAAATTCTTTTCTGGACCACACATGTTAAAAAGGAGAAAATCATATATATATTTTGAAAAAAAAAAAGGTTATTGCTATGTAGTTTTTTTTGGTTTCGTTTGGTATATAATTAACTGGCTGCATTTAGGAATATGGCTGACAGGGAAAAGAAAAAATTTATAGTATCAGGATCAGAGCTATTATATATTTTTGAATATTGTACTTTGCTACTGATATTCTACCGATATTCTAGTTTAATTATTTTAGTAAACTAGTATTGATGCCAGTTTCAAATAGATGAAGCAAGAAAAGAGTGAAAAATGTTGAAGAACTGATCTGCTCGCTAGCTTTTGTATCGTGTTGAATCTCGGCAGAAACAGGCATCATGAACTGATGGAACAGAACATAATGCAACATTTTAGAAATAGATGTAACTCTCCGTCTCTGTGTGGGTTAAGGTGTGACTGAATGCCGGCCAGTAATTATTCTAACGGCTTTAACAGATGAAAACCTGAGACTCCCTGTAATTTTCGAGCAATGCTGTGTGTGTGTGCCAGGAGTCAGTGCCCGAGTAGGGTAGCAGAGTGTGTCCTGTCTGCTTCCAACTTTAGCGACGACATGTTTTCCATGCCGACACTCCGAGTTACAACTGAATATACACTCTTCTTTCTTTCTTAATTGGTATTAATTTACTCTCGAAGCATAATACGGTTTCCTAATCTTTCTTTGCTGTATGATACTTTGTGTTGCTCCTGCCCTTTTCTGTAGAACTGTCAGGGGGACAATTTCCGAGTTTCAAGGAAGACAGGTATTTCATCTTTACATATCTTCGCATCCGCAGTATGGAATAAGTTCATTATCCCAGCTCGCACCATCTGCCTTATGTTCTAACCGCCTAACTGCTTGTGAGCGACAGAAATAGGGGAGAAACATCGGGAGAGTAAAAGAAAAAAATAAGAAATAACGATATCATGTGGAACACCCAAGTTGAAAACGATACAGAAATAGCAAAATTGCTTTCTGAGGTAACCGAATAAAATACATTCGTGGTGATGATCTGTCTGTTCCATATGAATAATTATGTGCTTTCTGCTATATGAATTGAATTAATCAAGTATTATTATGACACATAAATGTGCTACGTATTTAACTGCTGCAGTCAGACAAACACAAAGGAAAGTCGACTAGCTGGAACCCATTGCATTTTTTTTATGGTTACTGTAGTGGTGATTGTCTGGCCAAAATACATCTGATTATGTGATTCACGATGCTTTGTTTGGTCATGATACGTAAGCTACTGGGACTCTTCTGCACCTGCCATGAGGACAATCTCCTCTAGTCCACCTTCACAACAGACAAAGGTCACTCACTTCCTGTGAACAAAAAAAAACAACCTGGATTCCAACAGAAAAAGGTGAATGTCTGTTTCCTCTGTTTGCATTTAAAAAGTCAACTGTCATTAGTATTATTCTCCATGTAAAGTCCCAAGATTCAGGGCAGCTGTAACACACGCATGTATCCGTTTCAAGGATTTAGTGTAGCTTGTTTCTGATGGTACGATTCTAACTTCACCCAATCTGGTGGCCCAGTTTTGCGAATCCCCCAGGACCTGTTACAATTTAAGAGCTGCTCTATCGAGATAACCAGCATGAGGGAGCCCTTGGAAAGGGTAACTCCTCTCGCTAGCGTGGCTCGTCGCACCGTGTGACGCCCCACCATGCTGCCTTCATGTCCGCCTGCTCTTGTGCCTTGCGTTATTTGCCCCCCTCCCCCCCCCCCATTTTGATGAGGCAAGATGAAAAACGAAAACTAAACAAAAAAAAAAGAAAATTCCGGAAGGTCAAAGTAGCCTTCAGGATAACCATTAAAAAATAGTGTGCTATTGGGAAGGGGATGCTTGTTTCGCAGCTCCCGGTCCCCGAAGGTTTCGATGATAACCGGGCCCATTCGCCTTTCCCCATGTTCGCGGTTAAAAGCACCCGGAGCACAGGACCTGCTGCCCCTATTTTGACTTTTGTCATTGAAGCAGTTTCATTTGTTCAATGGTGCGATCCTGTCCTGCCTTGTCCGCAGCGCGTTCCGTTCTGCGGAGCGACTGGAATGGCTGGCGGTTCAAGCCCTAGATGAGGCACCGTCATCCAGTCTTTGAGCAACTTATTTGTCCCTAAAGTCCAGTGCTGTGCGAAAGTCTCAGGCAGACGCAGAATATGTATCAAGCTATTTATCTGGGTAGTAAGTGTAAATTTGATAAGAAAAAAAAACACACAATTCAATTACACACAATTCAATTACACAATGAAGAGTATGCAATGCATTCTCCAAAAATTACTGATACCTTGTTGGGCACACTTTAATGAACATACAATTAAAGTCAACATAAATGAATCTAAACATAATTTTCTTTTGCATCTTTTGCAATTTATTGTATGTCATTAAAAAGAAAGATAGCTAACCATCAAATGCAACACAAAATTAACTGCTCAGACCAATTATTTAGGTGACAATTTATTTATCCTTGCAGCAATTAATCTGATTTGAAATTTATCTTTAACTTTATTTAGCCTAGACCACAAATTGATCATGTGAGTAGCACGCAACACTTATTATTAAGCTTGTTTACATAATAATCACAGATTTGCCACAGGTATCTTTGTACGCACTAGTTTTGACACTGGGGCATTCTGCTATATTATTATAGCAAATAGCTGGTGCGTGGCTGTTAATCTTCATGTGTCTTTTTTTACTTTCACAGGAAGCAGGTTGAACTTTAAAGAACAATCTGTCCTTTAATTGTCTTCTCCAAGTGATTTTATGTGTTAGGCTTTGTTGTGAGAATATACACAGACCCCAACATATAAGTGAGAAATTCCATTTTTTTCCCCCACATTCACCTACACCTGTTACGATCAGACCCGAATACGCTATGAATATCCCCGGGCCTTTCGATCTTGGGTTTCAACAGTTAAGTGGAGAAATCGATCCACTTGAAATGGTCGCAAGGTCAATTCAATTACATGCCCTGCCAGGAAAGACTTCCCCATAAATTCCCAGGGCCCAACACCAGCTGTAGCACAGCGGAGGAAAATCTCACTCTATGGCCTCATTAAGTTAGCATCCCATTTCAAATGCTCTGTGTGCTCCGCGACTCTGTGATCAGCTAGAGATTCCATTACTGCAGTGTTTTTTGTTTGGAAAAGTGACACAGCACAGTGTACATACACCCAAATGCATTATATTCACATTACACTCACTTCTGACGACACCGCCATGCAAAATTTTGCCATCGCAAAAATCTTAAGTTAATTTGCTCACTCGATTCAGGCATTTAATGATATGGCGTGACATAGCAGTTAAGTTCTGAAAATGAATCTCGGTAAAAGGGCATTAGGCAGGATGCTTTTCTTATGTTTATCTTCAGCCTTTACTAGGAGCCATTTCTCACATCCGAATACTTGCAGATAGTTTTGCATAAGAAAGTAATAGCAAAATAGCACATAGCATAGACAACCTTTTCACCCTCTAAACATCTATGCATACAAATGTAGATGTACATTAAATGATCATATATAGTGTTGAACTTTATAATATAATTTTAAAATGATATAAGTGATGCATAAGCAAGTTAAGTAATAAGCTATTTATTTAAATATTACTAATATCAACTATGATCTATTTATTATTTTTTTAGCAGGATCTTCATGATAATTGTTTCTTAAGTATGTGGAAAATGCGGCTCCCCCAGTTCATACCTGCCTGTCTGGGGCGGAATATGGATTTGCCCTCCGTCAGAGGGTGACAGATGTGGGCTGTCCATCTGGGGCCGGCCCCCGTCCGCCGCGGCACACACAGGAAGGCAAAGCAGCGGTGTAGTAATGAACTTTCCAGCCGGCAGCCCTAGGGGGGGGATGGGGGGGGGGTGCTGTCCTCCGGCACACGGCGTGATTTATCTCCTCTGTCGAGAGCTGGGACACTACGCGTCCTTCCCCTCGGTCCCGGGGAACGTGAAGGTGCGAGACGGCGGCTGGGGGCAGAGCGCTGTTTGCTCTGCTGCTGTGCCCGTCTCTCCGGGTTGATCAAAGGGCCGAGGCGCCGGTTACTTCCCTGACCGAAAATGGGCAAAACAGGTGTCTTCCAGGCTGCCTGTTTATTACAGGCATTAAGGTATTGCCGTACTCCCTCCCGTGAATTTACAATGAATCCCGTCATTTTAACAACTGGGGAATCTTCTGTGTTTTGTTCCTGCTTAATGACCACATTACTGTACGTAATAAATTAAAAAAGAAAAGTGATCAGAGACTAATACGTGGAATTAACTTTAAATGAAATACGAAGGGAAATGCGACTGGAGGTATTCTTCAGATTTATTCTTGAAGTATTGAGCACTGGTGTTCATTACCCTCACTGACGCAGAAATACAGCTAGCTCATCATTATACACTAGTTGACCTTTTCATTGCATTCCCTGATCTTGCTCTTAAACAACTGACATGGTTTAATGAAAAGCACCCTTATAAAGTGCATAGAAACAACCACATCATATAAGGTGGAGTATAATTATTCTTTCATGACTAACAGTATTGCAGATAGCTACAATTCCTTCATGATTGTTACATAAGACGATACCTCCTTGTCAGACACAAATGTAGGTCCAGCATACTTGACTAAAATACCTCTCGAGAGACTCACAATAAAATAGTTTGCAGTTAATTAACCCACTTGATTCTTCCAGCCAGTGACAGTCAATTTGTCACAAAGTAAATTTGCAGAGTTGACTTGAAGTCGCACCTGATTTCCCTCAATTAGGATCTACAGAGGCAGAAGTCTGACTACACCACGCAATTTTTACTGCCAGGGAACCCTTTTAGCACCATGAGATTCCTTTACCTTTGATGGCAAAATCTCAAATGATAAACCCTATCCATCCGTCCATCCATCCATCCGTCCGTCCATCCATCCATCCATTCTTAACCATTCACCTGTTAGAGGGTGCTTTGGAAGCTGTCTCAGGAAACTCATTCTGAGGCATGGCATTTATATTGACACACAAACATACACTATAGGAAAGATAGTGACACTCATTCTCCTAACTTCATTTCTTTTTACTACAGAACCAGAGCCTCTGGAGAAGACCTCCTCAGACACTAGAAGGACATGCAAACTCCACACTCTCCATTCATTTCTATAGGGAAAACTCTATTCCCAACATGACGACCCTAACCCCTACCCAGCCCTAACCTTAACCATAAGTAGCCAAACAAAATATGAGACTTTTGGCATTTTTAATCTTTTTATTGCATTCACAGATCTTTGTGGAGACCTGAAAAATGGTGTCCACTACATCAAATTAGCAGTTTTTATCACATTGTGGAGGACATTTGGTCCCCACAATGTAATATAAACATAATCCACACACACATGCGCACACACAGACACACAAACACACAGCTTCGGGCAGGAATCAGTGCGTCAAACCCGGAGCTGTGTTACTTTCAGGGATTTCAAAATATTAACATCGGAATCTACCCTCTGCTTCACTTGCAAAGCCCCGGAACAAGGGTTCTTCACTTTATTGTTTCACAAAATCAGGAAACCTGGAAATTTAAAATTTAGCTGCATGTCTAATACTTTTACCCAAAGCAACTTTATTACCCATTTTTAGAGCAGGATATTTCACTGGAGAAATTCAGGTTAAGTAGTTTGCTGAAGGCTATTACAGCAGGCCGTCTCTTGGGACATGAACCGACAACCTTTGGGTCAAAAGTCGATGTCCTTAACTACTAGTAGCTGCCCGCGACCATTCTGGCCCTATCACTGGGTATGTTTACATCAGGACTTCTAAAGGACATCCTAGAGAGGTTAATGTCTTTCCGACAGTTTGGGTCAAAGTAAATCATTGTCATCGTTGACCTTGGGAGGAGTTAAATTAGTCCTGTGACCGGCATATTCATTTAGATAATTAAGTATTCAGATAAAATGAGAACAACAGAAAACAGCCGGCCATTCTCTTTGTTTGAGACCCCAGTGGTGAATCCTCATTGAGTGTAGTATCTCATGGTCATATTTTTATATTCATTAAGAAATATGGTCTCTGTTTACATATTGGGGAAAAAAGCCAGCCTGCATATGTTGTTTTTACATGTGTAAAACCACTAGACAGATTGGATTTAATGGCATTGCACAGTATTGGCGAAAATCACGAGGGGCATTACTGAATGAGTTCAATGTAAAAATAAATTAATAAACATATTCAAATGCTCATCATTAGAAAAACTTCTTGAAAAGTCAATCTGCAAAAGTCTTAAAGCTTAAGGCTTGTCATGCCTGTCAAAACAAAGACCACATTTACAAAATGAAGCGATTCCTTTATCTAACTCCTAAGCTTCCAGGGGTAGGGGATGAACTTAATCATATTACAGAATATTAAGCCATTATTTTAGCATGTACTGTATTGATTTATCGTGATCAATATGCAGCTTTTTTTTTCGAGAATTAACTTGTTAGATTAGCCATATTATTCACTTTTACATTGCCAACCGCGAGCTATTGCATACTGTCATAGAAATGGCATAAAAAGGCTACAACAGAGATACAGACTCACCACAGAAAGATTTCTGTAGAAGATTTGTTTGCCTGTGCTAGGCATTAATAAGTAAAACTTTAAGATTAATTACACCACAGCACATTACAGGATTAAATGTCATTAATCCTGCATAAAGTGAGGATAACATTTAGGCCGGGTGTTATATGTTAGAGGTTGGTACTTGGTATTAATCAACAGTACTGCCTAGTTGGTTTCTCCTTAAAACTAGATCTTATTACTAATACTTCAGTGCACTCTACATGTGATTTGAACACAGTCTGGCATTTCATTTCATGATACGGCATTCTGAGCTCTTGAGTTTCCCTCCGTCTGTTCATCTCTATCTGTCCATATCCTCTTGAACTTCATCAACTGAGCATCATTGTACTCTTAAATAAATACACAACTCCTACATAAATATTCAACTTCAAGGCGAAATGCTATAATGTATATTAAGGCAAAATATTAAGATAAGTTCAAATAGGACATAAATAACCCCTTGCTGGGTTTCCCCCACCTTGAGCCCTGTGCATCTTGGGATAGGCTCTATGCTCTGTAAAGCATAAGCAGTTAGAGGATGCATATTTAGATAAATAATACAAAAGTAAGCCGATGACTTTTATTATGGAAAATTGCAAAGTAAATGGGCTCAGGTGTGTCAAAATAAAAGTCCTAAGGTTGCAAGGTATTGCAAGTTCTGTAAGGGTGAGAGGCAGTTCACGTTTGTCAGTTTTCATCCAGGATCCCGCTTAGCTCACTCCCTGCTACCTGAGATGTTTCTCTACTGTGCAGCGGCGACAGACGCACATATGGATTTGTGTGGAAGCAAGTGTCTGTGAGCGTCATGCGTGTTTGTGCATGACATTTACCCCTCCCTGCCCTCCCCCACCCTTTGTATAGCAATTAGGCCAGATAACGCCTAACTGGTGCTGATGAGGGCGGTTGGTCGCAGACGCTGCCGCTCCCACTGGAGGCACGACGGTGTTTGACAACGTCAGCTCAGCTCTCCTAACGAACGGCTCATTTCCCTCAGATGCGCTTCTGTCTTGTTACCGCCGGCGGACTCTGCTTCCACAGGGCAGGCATTGGTGGGGGTGTGTGTGGGGGTGGGGGGGGGCGTCACTGTAATGACCTCATGATCCTGAAAATGTTGCCTGCAGATCCAATGTCACTTCAGCTTTGAAGCCCGTTAGAGCAAGTGGATTCTGTCAGCCTGTTGAGAGCCATATTAATAGAAAATATTTAAGCTTAACTTGCAGATGTGATGCTCTGGATGTGTCACTGTCAACCATATTCTATTATACATTATTGCAGGTAACCTTTACAATGAGCTACATTTTCACCATGTCAGTATTATTTATTTCGCAGGTCTACTCTAAGCCTAAGCTATGCTTCGGAAACATAAATTCATGCTTCTGCTCTACATATCTGGATTTTTTTTCTGCTTCCGTTAGGAACACCCATGCTGCTTTGGCAGTGGAACAGGTGCTATTAACCTTTTTTTCTGCAAGAAAGTGCCTTCAGACAGAAGAAACCCAACCTGAAGGTGGGCAAAAGAAAACAAAAAAAACTAATTCAATGAAATCACCTGCAAATTGTTGTCAGGTTGCCCTACAAAATTGGAATTCTGTGCTGTTGTTTAATTCAACAAACCAAGTTTGTGACTTTATTTCCTATAATTATAATTTATTTTGATTATGTTTTTGAGCTCAGGTGTGTCAAAATAAATAAATAATTTAACCATTTTATACCACATAAGAAAAACTCTTACAAAATGAATAAAAAAAATAAACATTAGCTAACAATAACAAATAATGAAAACATAACTCAAGGAAAATTAGCTGCACAGATGCTGAGGCTAGAATTTGGCATGATGTGTTGGTCAAGAATCCAGAAACATCGATGTACGTTAACAATGGGAATCCATAGATTCATGACGCTGCCAAAGTCGCGTAGCTAATCTGTTCAAATCCCGGTTGGCAGGCCCTCGATGACGGTATGTTATGAAAACCCCAGATATCACGGCTCCCATGGATGCTACAATTCAATAGGGATTTATTTTCAAAGGGAGGTAAAGTGGGGCTTCCTTGTTTTGCTTTGTCTTCATTTGTTTTTTTAGCGTAGTTTGCTGGACTCCAGACTGCATAATGTACATTTCCAGCTGACTGCCGTCGATCCTCCGTCTCTGTCTCCTTCTGCCCTCTTCTCACAGTTCTTGGGTGTGGCACTAAGGCGGGTGTCCCAGACGGCGAGCATGACGGCTTTTGATGTGGAGGGAAGGCTGCTCTTTAATTATATCCGCAGTTTGACTGAGGGGAGCGCCGAGGACTCCTGTCCGCGATCCCGCAACCGCCGGTCCCTCCCACCCCCGCCCCCGGCCCTGACCCCTCCCGCTGCAATCGCCGCTAATTGGCACATTCCCTGCCATGGTGGGCAGGAAGAATGCGGGTGTATCGGAGGAGAACCCTCACCACGGTTACGCGCTGAGGACCCGGGGCTTTGCAATGAGGCCACGATAAGAGACGTTTGTTATTGCTTTTTTGTTAAATTGATGGCATCATGGGATGTGGGGTGGGATGGCTCCAGTCGCCTTTGCCATGTCGTCGTGGTTAAAGTTCCAGTTTAAACCAGTTCTCAAATGCATTTCAGGGAGCATATATTACTTACCTGCTGGTAGACAGATTGGCAGAATGCAGTTAGAATGCATAATCAACAATAATATATTTACTAGTGATTTACAGAGACTTAATCTGGTTGTCCTAAGACCCATTTCAAACCAGTTGGAAAACCTTCTTAAGCATGCTGGTCAATTTCTGATGAAATTTCCACTAGGAAAACTGCACTGGAAAACAATGAGTTGTTCAAAAATCCAGCTCCATCTGGGAGACACATTCATGGTCAATGATGCATATTTCTACCTCTCTTTCAGTTAATTAACTCAGCGCTTCCCTTTTTCCATGCCCCCTTCACTACATGTGGCTTGAGACAATTGTCATTTTTTGTTTGAGTGAATCAGTTTCCCCTCCTGCAGAGACACTGACAGCTTTGTGCTGTAAGACAGGGTGACTTGGAGGATTTTCTTTGAGGTTGTTTGTTGGCTTTGCTGTCCACAAGTCTGGGTGATCGCAAGACCCAAGACAGAAGATACCACACAATGGCCACCCCCGACATCCTTTTCAACAGGATTCACTAACTGTTAAGGTAGAATACCAATAGTCATTACTGCAGCACATTAATACAGATATCCACTGATCTCACTGTAATGTAACCAGAACTCTGGCAAGCCATTACTACAGAACCTGAGTACAGGTATTCACTGATCTCATCGTACTGTAATCAGAACTCTGGCAAGCCATTACTACAGACCCTGAGTACAGGTATTCACTGATCTCACTGTAATGTAACCAAAACTCTGGCAAGTCATTACTGCAGAATCTGAGTACAGGTATTCACTGATCTCATCGTACTGTAACCCGAACTCTGGCAAGCCTTTACTACAGAACCTGAGTACAGGTATTCACTGATCTCATCATACTGTAATCAGAACTCTGGCAAGCCATTACTACAGAACCTGAGTACAGGTATTCACTGATCTCACTGTAATGTAACCAAAACTCTGGCAAGTCATTACTGCAGAACCTGAGTACCGGTATTCACTGATCTCATCGTATTGTAACCAGAACTATGGCAAATCATTATTGCAGAACCCGTACAGCAGCGGTCGCCAGTCTTGTCCAGAAAGGGCTGTTGTGTATGCAGGTTTTCACTGCAACTCCCTAATAGGATTACTAATTAAAGGACTGATTGGCTGAAGAGTACTCAGACCTCGGTTTGAACATCTAACAAAAGATTATCCCAAAAACCTGCATACACACCAGCCCTTTGCAGATAAGATTGCCCACCCCTGCTGTACAGGTACCCACTGATCTCACTGTAATGTAACCAGAAGTCTGGCAAGCCAATACTGCAGAACCTGAGTACAGGTA
>JAODJU010000119.1:28681292-28704980 GCA_026776725.1 Gnathonemus echidnorhynchus | reverse complement strand
GTACAGGTACCCACTGATCTCACTGTAATGTAACCAGAAGTCTGGCAAGCCAATACTGCAGAACCTGAGTACAGGTACCCACTGATCTCACTGTAATGTAACCAGAAGTCTGGCAAGCCAATACTGCAGAACCTGAGTACAGGTATCGACTCATCTCACCATAATGTAACCTGAACTTGCCAAGCTGGTCTTATGTATATTATTTTGGAAACTAGTCCGAACCTAGCAAACAGAAAGTGAAATATCAGCGTGACACTGGAAGAAAATCCGTTACTATGGCTTACTTTGGAAAAGGCTTTTTGCATTGTCCGTATACACTCGAAATATCTATTTAGCATTTATAGACAAATCTTCCGAAGAACAGAGATATAACTTTTAACAGTTTCCTGCTTTTTTGTTTACTATTCATTAATTACCTTCCATTCCATCATATGCCTGTGCCATCAGGATATTTCCTGCTGTGAACTTAAACGTTTATCTTTGTTGTATACAGTAGAAATCTCTGCCTTAGATCTCCAGATTTAAACATGATATTCTTTCCGACCTGTCATTTGAATAATTGTGGACCCCTATACCTGGCTTGAAATACATTCATTTAAGATAATTGTTTATAATTTAACATGCTGTAAATTAACAAGAAAAATACAAGACTTTTGATATGTTTAGTTTTTTGATTGCAGTCACAGACTTTTATAAAATTGAGGTTATCTTTGTGGGGACCAAAAAATGGTCCCACAACATCAATATAACAAGTTTTTATCACATTGTAGGGAACGTTTGGTATCCACAATGTAATATTTAGATAACCCACACACAGACACACACGCACACAAACACACACACATAAAACTTCTGGCATCTGGCAAGGAGGATTATTTAAAAACATGATTCTGACCGACAGGTGTGGTGGGCTGAAAAGGGGTGGAGCCAGCGGAGGGGGCGTGGATATTGGGGGGGTGGTGTAGTGCAAAGCGAGGCACCATTGGGCGAGCATGACACACACATCTGTTGAAGACCAGGCCAGCTTTCCAGTCAACATATGAGTCACTCGGCAGTGATTCTCCTGAAATAAATGCTTTCCTGTCCCTGCCTGGCTACAGCAGGAGTCGCCCCTCCTGAGGTGGCATGGAGCTGGTGCGTGCCACGGCCCCGCCTGCGGGGGCCTTTTAAACGCGCCAATTACCATTCCAGCTCCCGCTTTTCCCGAGTCAGTTTGCATATCGTGTGTCTGTGGTGCCAAATGCCGTGAATCCGTCTCAAGAATCCAAGAATTCTCCCTTCTGCCCAGGAAATACGTGCGTGTCAAGTTTGTACGGACAATAAATAAAATTTCAGAAATCAGGAGATGCTTTGCAATGTTAAAGGTCCAGTCATTTTTTTCCCATTCTGTCACATGGCTATGAGGCATATAAACCAGCAGACTACAGCCGCTGATCAAACTAGACTTAACCCTGTAAGCCTTGTTAGCTGCCAGTGAGACATAGCAGTCAAGACATGGTGGGCAGAGGTAACTTTTACATTTAGGGATCATTCAGATCACCTATCATTCAGGTTTTTACACTAGTGGCATTTACAGGAATGCCTGTTTCCACCTATATAACATGCAAAATTATATAAACAATGCATGACTATATTTTAGCGATTATTAGCATTTTCTCAGAAGAGGAGCAAGACTGACCACAGACAGGCCCAATAAACTGTAATAGAATTAATTTTTGTATCAATTTAATTAAATTCAATTCAATTTTACTTAAAGAGCACATTTCCATGTTACAAAGCACTTTACATTATCCCTGCCCAAAAATGATCTCTATCAACAGTCCATGTTATAAGGATAAAGTAACTTATACTCCATGTATATATGCTAAAATGTGTGTGTAGTTACAGATTTAAAAAAGATATATATTAGTAGATATTTAAATATATTCATTTTACACAAACATATTTTATGTTTCTGTCATCAGGGCTGCTGTTGATTGTTCAAATAAATGATCATCTTTATGTCTTAGTACAGAATTCTATTACAATAGCAGGGCACTTAATTTCAGTTGTTAAACATTATTTTAAATGCTAAAAAGCAAAATGACACTAATAATAAAGGGAAAAAAATGTTTATACTCATTTGTTATTGAACATGTGGATAATTGCTATTCATAACAATTACAAATCTGAATAACAAATTTAAGCCGGTGAAACTCAAACTCCCTAAACGCATTAAAAGCAGTGAAACCGGCATTTGGTCAGATTTCACAAAAAAAAAGGATCATTTTGATCCTTCTATTATGCATGTTTAGTTAATCAGCATCAGATTTCTCTGCCTGCTTAAACATTTCACACATTCTGGCAATTTTTGTAACCCTGGGAAGTGAGCTTCTTTTTTTATTGACTCTTTGCGTTTTTCAATTAAACCCTGGCTTTGGTCATATTTTATATCCCAAGGATTAATGGAGACCATTTTGATTCTAAGAGTGAAAAAAAAGGCTTAAATGTTTAGATTGATGTTCCTACAATAGCAACATTCAATTAAGAACTTCAAGCTACCTTCAAGTATTGCCAAGTCTGACTATAAATAGCCACAATGAGCTGATTCACTTGTCTCACTGTTTACTGGGCCTCATTCCGTTTTCCAGCATTTCCTTGATCAGGGCTGTTGTTGATTGTTCAGATATATAAGCACTTTGTTTAAACACCTTTATTAATTGAATGTATATGCTTCACATTCCCGACACAAGGACAGTGGCCACAAAGGTTCCATCGACGCCCTTTCAGGCGAGCTTGACGTGCTGTTCTAAAGTATTGTCTCACCTGATGAAGCTTGAGTTAAACACGCTGGAAGGATGGCAACAAGATACCAGCCAAAGACAGTGGAGCATGTGTGCACGTGAGTGTGTACACATAGAAGGCATGTTAAAAATTGTACACGCAATTCTCAACTAGTGTAAGTAATCCATTCCACAAACACTTACGTAAAATCAACCTTACGAGTGCACCTTCCCAAACCAGACACTGTATAGCAAAAAAACATGTAAGTCAAAAATATACTAGTAATCAGAGTTGGGTAATTCAGTTCCAGAGAGTAAAAGTACAGACCAAGATTTTGTTTCAACCATCTAGTTGAGCATAAAGAGTCACAGTCACATAGTATTCAACTGGCTGGTTGAAACAAAATCCTGGTCTGGACTTTTACTCTCTGGACCTGAATTACCCAACTCTGCTAGTAATACAACCTAACCTATATTTCCCTTTGGATCTATAATCTAATCTAATCTAATCCAATTTAATCTAAAGAAATGATTGTAATGCTTTCCATTAACTGCACCTTCATAATGCCTTTACAAGCATTCATAGAACATTCATAAGCAACATGTAAATATATCTAACATGATTTAACAGAGTTGATCTATATTAATAACAAACATTATAATGATAATAACAAACATTGCAATGTAATAAAAACCTGCTATTTTGGCTCTGCGGGGACATTTTTTCAGGCCTCAAATGGGGCAACTCAGTTTTATAAGGACCTGTGAATACAATGAAAAAATGCCAAAAGTCTTGTATTTTGTTTGGTTGCTTATGGTTTAGGTTAGGGCTGGGTAGGGGTTAAGGCTGTCATTGTTGGGATTAGGGTTTTTCCCATAGAAATGAATGGATGGTCCCCACAAAAATGTGTGTGTCTGTGTGTGTGTGTGTAAGAGAGATGATTTGAGGATTGTCCTTATACTGTCTATTCCCATTGCTAACACACCCATTCTAGCGTAGCCTGATGTTAGGATTTGCCCTTTTATGTGTGACAACAATTACAGGACAAAAGCACAACCCTAAGCATTTGCAAATTATATAAATAGGTCTGTGTATGTTTTGCTTTGCCTATAAATCTTCATTCCCACAGTTTACATGAAACCTTCATGTAATAAAGTCAGATTAAACTTAATGACAAGAAATTATGATAATAAAACCTCAGAATCACCTGTATAATAAACCAAATAAATATTACATTTACATTGCATTATTCACTTATTAAAAGAGTCACTCAAGCCAAATTAGATACTCCCTGTTATAAAAATCGATATGTGAAATAAAACAAATGTTAATACATTAAAGTCACTCCTTTAGGACAAATTGTACTGAAAAGTATACTTTGTTAGGAGCATTCCAGAAACATTTGTACAATTTAAAAACGGTGTGCATGTAAATAGCATAACATATGGACAGAAACTATTTTACCGGAGAATTTGAGTGATTTTGGTTAGGATTAGATAATTCTGGATCTTGACTAAGACATAAGCTGGTTAGGTCCAGTAAGTTGAGGTTGTCAACAAGTTCTGGAAAATCACTGGTGAACAGACCGGAGGTACAGTGAAGTTCAACCACACATCTCGTCATTCATTTGCTGACGATCAACGACACCATTGATTGGCAGTCTGGATTTCTTATATCTTGAACGTTAACACGTTTACATGTTAACTACTGGTAAACTGAACATGTGCATAAATTAATTTTAACACGCTAAATGACCCTTGACGCTTTAGCTATGCCACAAAAACCAATGTGATTTCTTTTCATTTTGCTCAGCTCTGGTCGTACGACATCAACTGAACGAACCTACCTGGGGCTTCCGTGTTTTTGTGCCCTGTGTGTTTTATGGATAGGGTCACCATGACGCCAATGCTGGCTACGTGACTGTGAAGACAGATGGATGAACACCAAAGTGCTGCATTGCTGTTTGATTGTTGTTCATAAACTGCACCAAGCAGCATAAATATGATTACTGCTAACAAACAGCAGTTAATTGGCATCTCATAACCACACTTTAGAAGTCTGTTTAAGACCTTATATTACCTACAATGGCAAAATAAGTGGGGAAATGTACTCTAGTTGCAACAACGTCATTACTGCTGGATTATCCCCTGAACTGCACTTTATGATAACTGTCTGACAAATTTTGATCGACCGACTGATTGGTAATTTAAGCTTTGAATAAAAAGTGACTCACGCCAGCTTTAAAACAGTTGTGTGACATGTCTGTGACTGCAATCCCGTTTACCATCTATAGAGTGTCTCTCCATGACCCAGAGCAATCACTTTGCAGAGAACTGGACTATTATTATTGCCATTGTCATCGTACCCATTATGAAATGGAACAGCTATAATCTGCACGTTTATCACCTATATGGCATCTGAACATCAACAGCTTCATAAGTATTTCGCAAGACATCAGTTGAGTTTGGAACAAGGGTGCTGAAGTATAATGGATATGAATGGAAAATTACAGCCCAAAATCCCTTCGGCAAAACCTGCTCTTCTAAAATAAGGCAGCTGTCAATGCCCTAGTGCAACTTTTCCCTCCTGAGCATTTTTTAATCGTGGCAGCCCGCTTGCCAAGTGCTCCGTTTCAAGAAAGTGACACATCTAATTATTTTTTTCTCTACCTCTGTTTATTTCTTTCTTTTATCCAGAGACAGACAGTCATTCATGGGAATCGGAACCATCTCAAGAGGGCCGCACCGATCCATTGGCCGGATGAGTTCGGACAACGGGGGTTGTGTTGTCCTTGGACCGCACCATCCAGGTGAGAGCCCTGAGGTCCTATTCACAGGACGGTCCAGGCTCTGGTCCCAGTAGATGGGCGGAGTGGAGGTGAGTGGTTAAAATGTATTTTGGGGAACATTCATGACAAATTCAAGCCCGCTGTTGGGCCTCGACGATTGTGGCACCGCCGCGCAGTTGCGGCAAGACGATCCGACCCATTTTTCGCTGAGCTAACAGGGCCGGGAGTCAACTTGAGCAGACGCACTGGCCAAGTTTACATTCAGCAGCGCACTGGTACACCTTATAATGAAATATAGCATCTCCAGCCGCCACCCACTGTAAATGTTTGTCGAACTCGGAGCTTGCCTCCGGATGCCAAAGAAGTAGGCTGCACTTCACAAACCGTCAGCTTCAAAAAAATAAAATAAAATAAAAAAAAAAAGTCAGCCACCTTTCCATCCTCATAACAAACCTCCTACACAGGGAAGAGGGAGAATCTCTGGGGCAAAGTTCCTCAAAGCAACGTCTGCACAGAAATTCTCAGCACAGAATAAAGCGACTCGCGTTGCCCGTGTTGCTCTTGTTGCTGCTGTCCGTAATTGCAGATACACTTCTTCCCCATTTTAACTTTAATAATAACAGAATATCTCTCCGGCATGCGATTGACATTTTGTCTGTTTATTGAATGGTGTGGTAGATGACCTTTCCCATTCAGATTTGGAGTGATAGGTTAAAGACACATTTCTACAATCATTATATAACTCCATGCACACATGGCTGAGGGCCCCCTGAACAAAATGATGTTTGCTGCCGTGTTTCTACCCTGTGCCCTGTTTGTGCTCCGATACCACTTTCGCATTACAGAATGCATAGCCATGTTGATCCTTAATAATGTGCACTGTCAAAAAGAAAATAGCTTCAGGCTCCACTACCTCACAAAACAACATGGGGCTGTTTCACACGCTCAAGCTGAGAGAACCGTAGGGGTAGGAAAGATCGCAGAGGAAAACAAATTGCTTTGGGCACTGACTCGCTCTTTCAGTAGGGGGCACTCTTTCCTTTAATCCGAAGGTCAACCTACCCCAGTGGGCAACTTAGTCAAGCAGAAGGCATAAGAAGAAAGACTGATGTAATGTATACTCAGCTGACGTGACACATTTTTACATATATGCCTATGTTGTTCTGTAACAGATAGCAAGTGTTGGTATATCATTTTGGTTGCTGTTTACACTTTCACGAATCCAAAACTCTTATTAAACTCCTGAACCACTTTATCAGTTTTTAAACTTTTTCAATACATCTGAAAAATAAATCTGAACTTTTTGAGGAAATAAATAGTTTCTATTGCTATTATTAAAACGGTAACACTTTACTTTTGGTGGCACAAGTAACTTAGTAACTCAGTCACTACTCAAGTTCAGTACATGAACTGCTATGATTGATTAATGATGAAAGATCATAGGACCAGTAAGTAACTAACACAGAGTTTTTGTTTAATTAATCCATTAAATAAATGTGTAATACTGCATTATTTGTGTCCCCTCAAGCAAAATGTTACCATTAATACTTTTACTTCTTCAGCTACTCTTACTGCTACAGCTGCTGCTACTACATCAACAATTAGTACTACTATTACCACCGTTAATACTTCTGCTACTACTACCACTACTACAACCACCACTACCACTTCTACTACTACTGATATTATTATTATTATTACAATTATAACCTGTATATTGGTGTCCACTTAGTGTTTGAGGGAAATGAGAGCTGTTCAGTTTTGTCAACATGTTTAATGTGATGTTTTCTAATCTGCTGCTTCTGTGTTTGAAGGCTTTTATTTCACTGGGAACATACATGAGTGATATAGGACACAATATGAACCCCAATCTCTACTCCATGTCACGTGGGACTTAATTCATCACCAGTTCATCCAGACGGGAGCAAGGAACCTACATCCCAGACCTTCTGTACGATGCTCTAATCGTTTTTTGTCAGTTAATGTAAAACATGACAGATAATTTAAACTCTATAATAAACTCTTCATTTTAATGTTCTTTACAGAGGAATAAAATTGATTTGGAGGAAAAAAGATGAAAACGCACAACAGTGTAATTTCACTGTACCCGGGGTCATTTAGGATAATTTTATTGTGCAGTTTGGTTTGGAATTAAACCTTTAAATTAGGTTTAAGCTCCTTTTTTGGGAAAATAAATAAGGAACTCAATAAAGTGCTAAAAACACATGCAGGTTGATAGCTAAAGAACAGCTTGTTCTCTCTCCCTTCTCACTAGCCAAGCCGTCATCAGAAAAAGTACAATGTAACACAGTGCGACGGCTTAAAGTCTTTAAATAGCCCTTCTCACACCTGTGTGGCCGTGGTGGCTACAGAAAGCGCCAGTATTTGCCCATTCCTTCCCGGCGCGTCTAAATTGCTGACAGCGTCCCATGCTTCTCCGTGTGTCAGAAAAATAAGTAATATTGAAATGATGTTACCGTGCCCAACCACAGCTGTGCATGGTGTGTAATGAGAAATGAATAATTTTCGGCCGTTTGCACAGAATGATTCAGCACTGTTTCCTCTTATAAGCATCACATGTCATGCTCTATTAACTGCATTAATTTGTAAAAATAAATTAAATGAGGTAGCTAGTCTGTCGGCCATTTTTATTTTGAAGCCCTCATTCCCTCTAATTTTGTGTGAAATATAGTTGAAATGAACAGCGACTAGCCCTGAGTATTGTCAAATATGATTATCCATTGACATTAAATAGTAGCCGAACCAGAACACAAATGGACCAATAGTACTGGACCTATAGGCCTTGCAGTTCCAAGACAGAGGACCAGACATTCTCAGTTTCAGAACTCTACGTAGGGAACTGAAAAAAAATCATTTAGTCATGTGTGTAGCTGATGTGTCTCAGCTCCGTTTTTGAATCACTGGGCTTTCTACTAATTAAAGCTGAACCAAAATACCGTTGGGTCACTCTGCTCTCAGACTGGCTTTCTACAGGTTTGACGTTTTGCTGACAACCGCAAGTTAAAAAAAAAAAAAAAAAAAAAAAGCAGTAACGGGATCAGAAATTGAAAAAGCTTCCTACTGTACAGCGTACACAGAAACGCCAATGCGTGCACGCATAGACATTGTGAGTTTGTCTTCCATTTGGAGAAGCAATACCCTCTGTTGAATAGAAATCTAAAAATTCACTGGATTCGATCTGAGATCAAGCTGTCACCTTAACAGCCAATGAGAGGGAAGAGAGTAAAGATTCAACACAAATTATGTCATTTTGCCAAATAATAAAATTATTTCTTATTTTTAAAAAATATATATTAAGTGATTGATATGCATCAGTACTTATGGAATGCAATATCCCCATTTCTGGTGTCCGAGTGTTAGTTGATGGTATTGAAGTTACAAAGTCAAGGATCTCTCATTTTCTCATTTTAAACTAATCATTTTATGCATCTGTTTTGCTGGAGCAAGTCACGTCCCATTAGGAAACTTTCTGCAGCTTGAACAGACTCTTCATCCATGAAGCCACCTCCGTACCCAGCTTGCTACTGATATATTAATCTGTTTGCCCCTTCATCCTTTCTCAGTCTAACAATATGGCTGTCACAATCAGAAGCTTTTCCTGGGGAAAGTGTAAAGCAGGGCACACCCTGGATGGAATGGTTCTGCAGTACATCAGTAGAACCAATTTAAAACGATACAGTTTATTAGCAAAGCAAAGCATGGCTGGTTTTCTTTGTTGCATTCACTGCAAAAAATGGAAAAAAAAATATATAAAAATTCAAACTGTCAGCCTGCTATTGGTAGATCATCCAGTGATATTTAGATTATTAAATGATACGTGATTGCTTTCAAATCATTTCAAATTTAGTAAATTAAACATAATTTCAGAATTATTACTGGGCCGGTGCATTGATGTGTTAGCTAAATGACACATACTTCAAGAATTTATTTATTCAAATATTTACAAAAACCTTGAAACCAAAACATAGCCGAAAAAATACAATATGCGAAGCGCATCCGTGTGTGCAGCCTGAGCCATTAAATCAGCCCGTGCCGAGCTTCCGTAGCCGTAACTTCACAGTCTGGCTGCTCTTCCGCGTGTACTGGATCATTTCTCCATAGGTTCTGTATAACAAGGTTATACATGTCTGTGAAATTTAATTAGCGGCTCCTGTCGAGAAAAACATCAGGGGGAAGAAACAACCTGAGGGAGGAAGGGAAGGTTTTCGCAGCTACGTGAAGGAGCGCTTTCAAAGTACTCCTCGCAGGTAGACAGAAAAGCCTCACCGTGTCTTCGGCTGACCTATTTAAGTAATTGCACTCTGCATTATAAAACTCCGTCTGACAGAGAAATCACACTTTCCCATTGGTATCTAGGTAACATAATCTCCCTCTGGCAGGCTAATTGGATAGCATGATAACCTCAGAGCTGCGGTCTTTTTGGATTTTTTTCCATCTCTTTAAAATAATTATGGATCAGAGGAAATGGATAATGATTTAATTAATTAAGTTCATTCCCCGTTTGTGCCAAGGTTAATGATTACATGCATCACGTTCACATTGTGTAGATCTACAGATGGTCCTAGCTAAGTCTGCAAATGTAACTCTGTTTTAACAGTATGCCTTGCTATTATTTAAAGATGGTTAAAGAGATATAAAGCCAGAAGCCAGAAGTACATGGTCAAAATCCAACACTTATTTGTCAACAGCTTATTAAATTTCCTTTAAGATACTTTTGTGTGAAGCTTACAGTTTTTTTTTTTTTTTTCACTTTTAACTTGAATCATGACAAACACATCAAGTGCAAGAAAACACACTGAGCCAGGAATTGTACCTCAGAGCCATTTCATCAGCTACTCAACCCACTGCAGTTCTGCTCAATTGTATCAGACTGGGGGAACCCAATTAATAAATGATAAATTTCATTTTCCTCTCAATCAATTATGGTAATAAATTATAAATCTGAACAGGGTTTACAACTGGGTTTACATTCTTCAGTTCTTATTGTAATTTCCAGTTACTGAAATATTTAAACTGATTTCTCAAAAGACACCATTAAAAGGGTCTTCTCATTACCCCTAAGACTTCTTTCAAGGTTACTTTAGTCAAGGTTTTTCAATTAACTGATCAACCAGAAAAAAAAATTACTACTAAGAGCAAGATAGGAGGACATTATGGTCATAGTACAGAAATAATAGAATTAAAAACAATTGTGATTTTCTCCAACATATTTAATATATATGAGATAATTACAAACTGTGCTGCAAAGTGGAGGAATTCAGATTGATGCAGTAACAAGGGCTACAGCATTTTTTTTAATAATGCACAAGAGCACACAAGTTTGGAGAAGCTCTTCCCACGTGTGTCATGTAGCTGTCACATAGCTGATTCACTTAACAACACTCAAAATCATGGCTCTCATAAAAGCATTGATTGTAATGCATGTAGCAATAGTGTTGAAAAAAGACTGAAAATAAAATTACAGGAAATGTGCATAAGAAAACGAATATATGCACAAAAAAACAACAGATTCAGAGACAACATGCAGGTTGATCATGCACACAGAGGCATTCAGCTCTGTTAATTTAGATAAGGCTAATGTTTGTTCACTGTGTAGGCAGGGATGCGTTTGTGAGTGTGCTGGTTACGTAAGTGCACGACTCATTGACATGTATACAACTGGTATACAGCTACAGATCTGGAACATCCAAACCAGCTTCGAAACTGTAAGCACTATCAAAAAAGTGTATACTATTATGAATATGTTTATAAGTATATGTTGCCTAATTTTAAACCTGTTTTTTCATTATGAAATAAGAGCCTTTATTTGTAGCTTATAAACTCATAGGAACTCAGATTGTCCACAGGCTATGAAGTATCTGTAAGTTTCTTCTTGTAAGTTTCTTAACAACAGGCGAAATCTCATAGTTTATTAGTTGATTTTGTTTTGTTTGTGTTTATATCCAAGCGCTGCCATTTGTTTGTTTTTGCATAACGAAACACTGAAAGCACGTACCCCAAACAAAACAGATGAAAAATCAAACTGATAAACTAAGGTTTGTGTCCTTCTTCAGTTCATACTCTTCCTTCAGTTACAGCTAAAGCTTTAGATGACATCTTGGTAACAGATAGCTAGAATACCGCAGTAAAATAGCTCTGTGAATATAGTTACGTATCGCAGTGTACTTTTTAGTTTTCTATATATGTACATTGATGAGGCAACACGTTATGACTACCCCCATGTGAAATGTAAAGAAAAAAGTGTAAAGTATAAAGTCAGGCTCTGGCATGTATTAGATGCTAAGCTAACATTTGGTATTCATGGTCAACATGTTGAATGTAGAAGAAATTAGGAGGGATAATGATCAGACTGAGTCTGAAAAGGGCCACTTCATAATGGCCAGGTGACTGGGTCAGAGTATCTCTGAAATAGCATGGCTTGTGAGGTGGTCATGATCAGCCATGGTGCATATCCAGCCCTGTTGTATATGAGATTACATAGCTGCAGGTCAGTCAGTGTCCAGGCTGACACCTGTTTACAATAGTCACACAAGCATCGGAACTAGACATTAGAGCAATGGAGGAACGTTCCTTGGCCCAATGAATCTCATTTTCTGTTGACCGCCGGGAACGTGTCGAGCATCTGTAGGGTGTATTGGACCGACAAGTTCAATCCACAGCTACCTCCCCCATACACAGCAACAATCTGCGCACTGTGTGTCGGGACACCTTACTTCCGTGATCATCATCAAAATTATCTGCTATTTGTGCCACAGTAGCCCTTCTCTTTCTTTCTAGCACACAGGATTCACATCTCGCATCAATGAGTCTTGGCTCTCCAACAACCTGTCAGTGGTTCGTCGTCTTTTTCTCCTCAGACCACTCTAACCACGACTGACCATGAGCACCCCACAAGCCTTGCCATTTGGCTCTTGTCAAAGTCACACCGATCTTTATCCCTGCCCATTTCTTCTGCATTCAGCATCTCGACTACAAGTACCAAATGTTAGCTTACTGTCTAACACCTCCCAAACCTTGACACACACGTTTTGAGCAAATTACAAGTCAACATTTTTCGCTTCACGTGGGGTGATCATAATGTTTTGGTTGATCAGAGTGTCTATATTATATGCTTCCTTCACAGAAAAAACAAATGTGTTAATTAATGACCACCTCATATACGGTAAGAGACATCACAGTGAGACGTCACTGAAGGTGGTCTTCGGGGGAAACAGTGGGGACAGTGTAACCTTTGGTTATTACAAGGAATGACCTCCATCTTCAGCTCAGTTCCCATATTGGAGCTCACGGTTTTCTCTGTTTTTCCTTCCCTCGCTCTCAGCTCGGAGGGAGTGCCAACAGCTCCCCTTTATTTGCGTAACACTCCATCGAAGTTCTGTGTCCAAGCTGAGAAAGCATGGCTCCGGCTACTCCGCCGAACACCAAGAAGCCTCACTGGAGTTTTTAATCTTTCTTCTCATTATTTAATGTCAGACAATTGCAGTTAGAACATTCTGCTGAGTCGACCCTCCTTGTTATAGAGGTAAAAAAAAAAATGGCTATGAATGTTGAGGAAGTCAGCTTTTGTTCCAAATATTGTGGGTTCACATCATGGCTGATGGTCCTGCTCTAGTCACTTTGAGAAAGGTACTTAATGTGAACAGCATACATTAATGTACCCTGTAGCACGAGGCAATGTGAAATGGTGTATTTAAAAAGCATAATAATAATTCTAATTCAATCATCTTTATTTCCTTTTGTAATCAATTTCCTTTCGAAATTTAAAGACAAGGTGCACAAAAGATGACATAGCAAGACATTTAACATAGTAAGATAGACAGAAAAAAAAAAGATAGAAACAGAAACCAGACTCCCCCCCCCATCCGGAGCAAAACAAAAAGAGAACTAAAGAATTTCTTAAGTTGAGTATTAAAAATCAAACCGAAGGTGATGTAATTCAGTACTTTGGTTTAAAAAATTGTACAATAAGAGTTCCATCTATCCAGCACACGGACAGGCTTTATCTGTTTTTTTTTTTAAAAAGCAGCCAAGCTTGCCAGAGTGGATGCAAAGTAAGGCTCATTCTTTAGTGGTTGTTCTGATGCCGTTAAAACTGACAATATACAATAACTCAGTTATCAACCCAACCGGTAATATCGAATCAATAGTGCTTCAATCAAACAGGCCACTCTGCCACGAGACAAGCTGTTTCTGGATGCTGTGAGCCAGCCAAAGTATGGGGGTAGGGTATCCCACTACAGAGATGTCAATAAGTGCTTTGTAGGTGCTAAACAGTGATTGATTGCGATCTGATGCATGTGTACCATGACCGTAGGGATATATTTAGTTATTAGCTCACCATTTTACCGGACATACCATGCCCTCAGTATAGATCGCCAGAACACTTACTGACACATCGAAGGTGTCTGTGGTTCATGCTGACATGAACTGCAGGTTGGACTGCATCAATGTAAAATTTGTCCAGCATCGATGTAAAACAGAAACTTTAATATAAAATGAGATATGCAATGGAAAACCTGGAACTGGATTAGGAATGTCTGGGTGTCCATGTTAAATGTTGCTCGTTTGGGTAGTACAGTTTTAATAAAAAGGTCTCTCTGTCCAAGAAGAACAGACTAAAGTGAATAAATGTGGCATTTCACATTCATATTTTTTCTCTAGCTTAATTAAATTTATTCTCTTTTCAATGGACTATTACAATTGGGAATTAACTATATATAATGACTAATTATTCTTTAATTTTCAAGTTTAGACTTCATAGCGAGCACTTTAGCGTTTCAAAATAGAGGTCAGGTCAGGTTGGGGAGCACATGCTGGTTCAGCGCGTTGCCACACCCACCACACGGCGAAATTCCTCAGAATCCCGGTCGGCGACCCCCCAGGCAGACACACGGTCCAGTCTCACTCTCTGGAAATGGCCGTCTATCTGCCGCAAGCAGGTGTTACGTGGGTGTCAGCAATGAGGATCCTGCAAGCCCTCAACATACACTATGTCAAGTATATCAAAATCAGCTATGCCAATGTAGAATTTTTGTTTATAACTCTCTCTGAAAAATCTAAATAATGACATCATACATACATTAGTATATGCATGTAAGTCATTTCAGTCAGTCACTTCATTCTAAATATCTTGACTGAGTTTAAAGAGCCCAAAGAATGTAGAAAAGTAAGCAAAGTATTTATATTCAGTGCCTGTGGGCAGAAAACCAAGGTAAAATGATGCTGGATTTTTCACTTCTGTTGTGCAGTTTCATTGAAGGTCGAGTAGAGAGAACTCGCTGAGGATGTAATTCATATATTTTCAAATATCTGCTTTTTTTCCTATTAATGGCAAAAAAGTTATTACTTTAAATGAACAATACAAAAAAATACACACACACATATAAATATGTGGGGAAAAAACTTATATAAAATATGTGTAAAATTTGAACACCATAATGAAAAGTGCCAGTGTTGTATACACACAGCATAAGTGTATATGCCGTACTCCATAGGTTCTAGTTAAGGGACAGTAGGCCCAAAGCAGAGAAAAGCACTACAGCAGGAGGTTACTTAATTATGCATAAATTACGACCTATCTAAATGAGCTGTTGGTATATTCATACCTAGGATGTTACAGTTCATGCATGAGGATGATAACACCTGCATCTGATACAGTAAGAGCTTATACAATTAGTGATTGGGTAATCCATAGCGTGTCTTGGAAAGCACAGGGTGTATACCGTAAGGTACTCCCAGAGGACGCCCATGCAGACCTATTAAGAGCAAACAAATTCTGCACAAATAGAGCCAATGCTGCCTTCAAGGGCATGTTTGATGACTTCAACATCGCAATGCTCATTATGCAATACTGTGCGCTATGCAGAACTAGCGTTCTGTGCAAAGCAGAGCAGGCCTTGAGAGGCTGGGGTCTATGTATCCTATGATGTCGAGGAATGAAAGATACGCTGGATGCAAATTCATGATGTTCATCACAAAAAGGATAAACAGATAGAGTCTCTCGTCACGTGACCACACCCAGTATTCTCTGTGTACAGCACACTTCAAATGACCTAAATTTTGCAGTAGTAATTTGGCAATAAATTCATTAATTAAATAGCTGCTTTTAAATAGCTGAAATTTGGATCGTTTGTCATGCTAATGAAAAACAAAGGAAAATATTACATCTTTGTGCAATCAGAGTATAACTGCAGGAGTGCAGTTCAAGTGAGGTCTTCTCTGTGTGGCGAGCTAAATTTAAGGAAGTGAAGCAGGAAAGAGCTCGGCAAAGCTCGCACAGCGGAATGACTGTGCTGCGTTTCACCGCTTTCGTAATCGGTTTTGGTAAAGGCGCCCCGCTCCATGGCTATGGCCCGATTGCTTCCACGCCAAAGGTTCTGTGTTTCAAAATCACGTTGCGCAGGAGGACGTGCAGTGTTTCGGAAAAGCCGCCGCAGCTGAAGCGAGAGCTGGGCATTTCATTGGCCACGTGCATCAAGGGTACTGGAATGCCTACTGGTTCAGACACACCCAGTACAAAGAACAACTAAAAGTACACATAGAATAAATAATAAATAGGCAATAGATGTTAGTGCACTGAAACAGGTAAAACCAAAGACATTACAATTCATATACAATTCAGGCGCCAGTAGTATTTAAGTAGTCCAGATTTAATTGCACATGAGTAAAACGAAACTTTTTTAAGTGCAATGCTTACTGTACATTCATACTAACTGTTGAGTGGCAATTTCACGGCTTATGCAGCCCCACACCGAAATCCGGTACTCAAGTTATGGAATTCCACTTCTGGGATGGAATAGTTCTGTGAATGTAGTTACATATTGCAATGTACTTTTATGAAATTCCACTTCTGGGATGGAAGTCCTGTGAATGTAGTTAGATATTGCAACAATAATGTGCTTCTTTCAATGCACGCATATACATTTAAGAATTTAGCTTGGAGCAAATGAAGAGTGCATGTCTTCTTGAAAGAATGTGCTAGAAAACGTGTGTGATGCTGCATTAATTATATACAATGCTTGCACTTCTTTGTCTTTTAAGACGCCTGAAAGTCATTGTCTAAAATAAAATAAAAATGCATGTTATATATCCTCAATATTATCTTGCAAGTCTTTACTTGTATATATAGTGTACCATAAATGTCAAGTTCATATACAGTATACAATACATATGTATGCATACAAGTATAAATATGCAATTACTGATTGACTGATTTATGTTTTTTATTTATACATATCATTGTATGTATAAACAGCTCTTGAAAAAAAACTTCCAGGCTCAAAGTTTCTAAGGCAGCAAGAACAAGCTGAAGCAGGAGACACTGGGAACGACCAGAAACCAGCCAGGTTGAGGGCAGAGGCAACTTTCTAATGCCAGAGGTGACTGTTAACTTATCCAAAAATGCCTCATAAATCGGAGGATGACCTCAAGAGACCTTCAAAAAGAATGGGAAACATTGAGTGCAGGTGTGAGGTGCACTGCTAGGACAAGTACATAACAGGCTCCAGGAAGCAGGACTGAAGACCCATAAAGCAAGGAAGAAGCCCTTCATCAATGAGAAGCAGAGGAGAGCTGGGCTAGCCAGTGATTGCCCTTCATCAATGAGAAGCAGAGGAGAGCTGGGCTAGCCAGTGATTGCCCTTCATCAATGAGAAGCAGAGGAGAGCTGGGCTAGCCAGTGTTTGCCCTTCTTCTTTGTGTTTGACGTGATGAGGGAAACCACAAAGCTATCGGTTGATGCTGCGCTGAGGTTAAGGCATCAGGCCTGCGACGGGGGTGTCCATCCGCCACCCCCCGCCCCCTGTCTGTGAGGAGCGCCTTTCACTTCCCCTGTCTTCACGTCTGCAGCCGTCTCCATGGGTGAGTCTTCTAAACACTGCATTCTGCTGGATGCTCGGGCGCTGGCTAAGCACGGCCCCTCATGCTGTCAGCCGTTCAGATCCAGTCTCTCTCTGCTTACCAACTTATCAAAAGAGACTTTGAAAATCTATGAGTCTGTGTACTTTTTAAAGTGATATTTGCACAGTAAATGCCATAATCATATATTAATAAAACTATTTTTATTACCAGAGCCTGGTAATAAAATTATTTTTGAGTTAATAACTCACAGTTTTTGTCTCCTTTAGTCAAGGGACTTACTTGCAATGGGAAGACCATTGAAAACTTTCGACTTGAATGCCCAGGGTTGAAGGTTTGAGTTGGGCATGTGCTTTCCCGAGGTATTCAGGTCAATGGTGACTCTTAATTGTCTTCACTGTATGTGTCACATACCCCATAAGGCACCATATTTGCCAGTACAGACTCAAGATCACCTGGACCCTGAGTAGATGAGCAGTTGCAGAGTTTGGATGGCTTGTCGACCAAAAATACGTTTTCAAATATATTTTTGAACCATTTGCTATTCTTACTAAAAGTCCTTCAGCAGAGATTCCCTTGGCGTTGTTTACCTTGTCTAGAGCTCACAACTGGCATTTTCAATAGGGCATAAAGCATGGTTGACATAAGACGATAACTAGAGGCCCCATACAAGAATCATGCTTCATTTTGGTCTCTCTGAATATTTCATGCAAATCTTCTCATGCTAGCTATTCTTGAAGCAAATTACTGAAGCCTATGCAATGTATGTAATATAAAAAGCATTTGATTTTTACTTAACTTATCATAACCTGAGTTTTCAATGTATTTGAAGTGTTCTACAGCTTTGCCTACGGTTACACACTGTCGGTCAAAATCATACTGCTGTAGTATTTGGCAAATGAGATTTCACTGTTAACAAAAAGCATTTGGCCTTTTTGAGCGCATTATTGAAACTGATATCCAGGCAGTGTACGTCCGTCTGCCTTCAGCTTTACTCTCTCCTCATCTTAAAGTATGGACTGTGAGGTGTGAGCTTACCTTGGAGGAATAGGGCAAGGTTTATGGGGCGTGGTGATCAGTGTGAGGTCCAAAAGCCGGGGGTGGGGGTGTAGGGTGGAGTAGAACAGAGGATGCTATGTATAGACAAGCCCTTCTTGGTCACCTCGAATCCTGTCTCAGTGAGGCTGAGTGCGGAGACTGACCTGAAGAATGAAGGAGAACCTCTTTCTTTGCACAAAGCTGCGTTTATGCTTTACACAGTGAGAGCTGAGGGTCCCCTGATCTGATCCAGGCTGTTACATGCTACTGGACGGTGCCTGAAGTAAATCTCATTATTTAGATGTTGTTTCAGTTTAACTTCCTCCCCTATTTCTGAAATGTGATTTGTAATGATTTTTTTTTTTTTTTTTAACAAAACAAAAAAGATTCTAAATGTGGCAGCACATGTGATATTCAGCCAGCCCTAGTGCTCCTGTCACACCCTCCAGGTCTCTCCTCACTGGGCATTTCCCTATCGGTGCTGGCATCAAGTTCAAGTCCTGGGTGCTGGCTTACACCTCCGTTAATGGACAGGTTCTCCATATCCCATCGCACCCCTTCGGTCAGCAAACCAGGTCGCCTGGCGGTCCCTCCATCACGTGAGAAGTGTCACTCCAGATGGGTCTCTTGTGTGGTTCCCCAGTGGTGGAATGAGCAGCAGAACCACATCCTGCCATCAGACTCCACCTGCAAGAAACCCCTTAAGACCCATATGTTCCATGAATTCCTGAACCTGATGCCTCTTGACGTTCCCAGACTGTTTTTAAGCTAACCTTTTGGTCCCTGAATAGTCTTATTAGCTTCTAGCTAATTGTGTAGCTCTTGCTCCAATACTGCTTACACTTGTACCTGAGCATTCATTGGAAACTCAGCCTAGCTGCTCCTAAGCCAAGTCGACTCCTTGACAGTATAAATGTTTGCAATGTGCGATTGACCTCCCTTGTATAACGCTTTGGACAAAAGCATCTGCTAAATATGTAAATTTAATACTGCTTTTCTCTCCTTTTGAAGACTGAAATGCTCAGTGATTCACTCGCATTGACTTTCAGACACAAAACGTCAAATACTTGCAGCGATGTTGTTCCTTTTCATATGTTTCTGAATGATGCTGGTTGGGGCTGGGAAATGTTTATGAGACTCGTAGGGGCTCCTTGCGAATGTAGCTACACGCAATTTGCAGTTGTACACGTGTCTTACAGTCAGACAATTTGGCCATGACAGGACATTTTTTTAAAATTACTGAGCCACGTAGTTTTCCGATGTGTGAAAGAGAAATATAGAAGACTGCAATGTGCATTTAGAACAGTCAGAAATAATGAATCCATACTCAGCAGCTATTTAAATAGGTCAGAGCTCCATAACACTGAAAGGTAATCCTTACAACTATCATGTGAACATTCACAAGTATGCTTGCAACCCAAAGCCAAAATCAAGTGATCTGCAATGATTTAATGGTTCACTGTAGTTAATGTGATCATTTACGATGAAACAGCTGCAATGGAAAAAAAACCCTCTTTTCCATGCCATACTTTCAATCAGTCAAAAATAATATTTTTAATCCAGCAATTGTGACGTAGTGGGCCAATACAATGAATAATTGGAAAACAATAAAATAAGCCTTATAAATAATTTGCCTAACAATGCAACAAATACAGTTAGTGCCCATTTAATTAGGTGCACTGGCTTGGTGACATAAAGAGTTTGCTTCTACAAAGAAGCAATCACGTGGCTGCAGCTGAATACAGAATGGATAGAGGCTCTTAAGTTTCAGTTACTGTTTAGCTTAGTATTCAAAGAACTAAAATGAATGGTCTGAGTGATTTTTGAATTTGGATTCCTGGCACCAAAACGTGGTGGTCCAGGCACCTCAGAAACAACCACCGTCGAAGGATTTTTATGTGCTAGAGTGTCTACGGAAAATGGTGCCGTAATCAAAATGGCAGTTCAGTGGATGAGGAACCTCGTTCACGAGAGAAGTCAAAGGAGAATAGCCACTCTTCAGAGCTACCAGGAAGGTCACAAGGCTCAGGATAACAATGGTGTACAGGAAGGCTTCTCAAAATGCACAAAGTGGCTCAGAAGGTAAAAATGGGCACTACCTGGTTGGCCAAAGTGACCACTGCGTCTGTAACACTTTGATACATAATGAAGCTGAATCTACGCATAGAAAGTATATGAAATATGCAATGCGTATGCATAACTTTTGATTGTGCAATATGTGTTCGAAGCCCATTGGAAATTTCTAGGCCTAGATGTTGAAACAAGCTATTAATAAACTGTCAGAATGACAGACCCTCTAGTGTAGAAGCAGATGTCAGTGGTTAGAATATGTACTGACCCAAGACAGGCTGACCACAAACTGAACACTGTCTCCTTTATTGGCTGAGGTAGTACAGTCACCCTCAGTTCATCAAGTCTGCTTGAAGGAGTCACAAAGCCAGTGAGGAACCAGTCTTAATCATCTGTCTTCCAGATGTGCACGGGTCCATTTCTCCAATCCGATCACTGTACTTATCATACAACCGGCGACAAGAATTAGTCATTTCTTGCCTGCTTAGCATGCGTCACATCAATAGGAGCTAAGACGCTTTGCCACCTGTCATTTGGTTATTAACTTGGTCATCATTTTATAGACTTTTATTGACAATTACTTTGGTCACAATTTTCAAGCAAATATCAGTTACGGTCTTTGATTTGCCAGACATTCACACTGCATGAAGTATTTTTGTAGGTTTTTGAAGAAAATGATCAACATGAAGTGATCAAAGGACAATGAGGACCATCCTGCCTACGGAATGGAAAGAATCCACATCAAGGTGATTAGCGATTAGCTGAATTTGACTATGATTGTTTGGTGGCTTGTTAAAGCAGAAGTGAGTTATTCACCAGCAGCCCAACAATAAACCAAGGGAATGGATATTGAAATACAAAGAATGAGATTCACACCTAGAGATTTAACCTTCTTAATAAAGAAGTCTTTCATTAGATATGATCATTCATTAGTTCATTAGCTATGTTCATTAAAAATCGTAGACTGTTCTAAATGACTGCCCTAAGGAATAAATCCCAAGCCTATTTCTATCACTGTGTCATTGATGAATACACTTTCAGTTCTGGATCCCATTTAAATCCAGGGAAATTATTTTGTTTTGTCAAAAGAAAAAATTTAATCACACAAATAACCTATATAATCATAATCATTTATTATTGGGCCAAAAAATGATATCGTACCTGGAAAAAAAAAAATGTTGGTCAGAAAAAAAATCCACCTGGCGATATTATTTCTAGACAGAAAAATGTGTTTGCAGAACACACAAAAAAATTGAAATATGTTTTAAAAAGTACAACTTCTCCAAAGTTTTGCCACATTTTACCCTATTATTCTGGGTGACAGCAGAGGACATCACGTACACTGAAGCCTCAAAATATCAAAATACCAAGGGCAGCCCTGCCTTGTTTATGGAATTGGAGGCGTCTACGCATGTGGAAGGGAGTAAGGTCAGACAGACAGCACTGAGGCACCTGTCAGTCACTAGCAATGCTGAACAGTCGAATGTGCTCACGTCTAATGTCACAAACCCAGGTGTGTGTCACACGGATTCCCCCTGCCACCTACGCAGAAATTCTCACTACTCTTATAGTATTCACTATAGTGACTGGTATTGTTTTTTCTGCTGTGTTGTTACACAGCCAGCTGCTTTTGTTACTTATAACGACTTATAATGTTATTCTTTTTAGCAGAGTGACTTGAGCTAGTTGCATCTCGGCTGCTTGGTTGGGGCTTTGAACTGGCAATTTCCTGGTTCATCTCTTCAGTCACTGTGATACTTGGTAATCTTTGTCTCAAATAAATAAAAAAGAATGTTACGTTGTGTTCATAACTGTGTCCCCATAGTTATTTATTTATTTGATTATTTAAACACACTTTTTAATTACTCGCAATTTTATTTGGGGGAAAATGTCTAAATTACAAAAGACTAAATTGCTTCTAAAATACAAAAGAATCACTGAAAAATTTTTTACCGCAAGTTTTCTTGTCCTTTTAAAATAATCCTACTGCTTGTCACATTCAGGTACTAAAAAGCAGAATATTCTTAAATGTTTTTTTTTAAAAAACATCCAGACAAAAACAAAAAATACAAGGAGGATATTTCTTGATTTTTCATTCCTTTTAAAAATAACAAGACGAAACCCGTGAGAAAGAGATAAACACGAAGGTGTTAAATTGATTGTAGGAAAGAGAGGAGCTAAGTGCTAGTGATCTGGACAAGGCCACTAAGGAGAGAATGACCATGGATGCCAGGACAGGAGCCTGTAATGGATCACTTAACGGGAGCCGGCAATCAGATAGAGATGTTCCAGGGAACAGCCATACATGGTTAGTGACCATGTAACAGTGCTGATATGAGGGGCACATTAGAGAATCTTATCATGGCATATTGGTGTAATTAAAGGGCCTGAAGGCAGACAAAATGATCTGTGAGGCCCCAGATGATTAGCCATTAATTCAGCGCCAGCCGTCGGATCTTCGGTTCAAGCTGGCGTGGACAATACCTCGCTAATTCGCTCCGACTGAAGCCCGGGAAGAGCAGTAACAGCTCGGACGTGTGTCATTTGAGACAGATCGTGTGCAGTTGAGGCCAGAAGGCCTGCTGTTGGGAGATGGTCACTGTGAGGCCTGTCATTTTCAACTGTTGTGCTTTAACTCTGTTTCATGCAATGTTATTTTTTTATAAAAAAAAAATAATAATAAATAACGCTAATTGCGATAAAGGCGTATTGTCTTTGTTACGTTCCCATTGTGTTAAAGGGACAGAACCTCTCTAGTCACCTCTGACAATATTGTGTGTCAGTAGTGTCATAGTGTCAGTTCTCCATTTTCTCATTAGTGTAGACCATTCACATACTTCAAAGAATTATGAGGTGGAGAGTCTCGGTCTGGCAAGAACCACCTTAATATAACATATTATAAAGTATGACAGACGATTCTGGACAGATCCAGCCATTTGGTAGCTAAGCCTGTATCCGTAGTGTAAATGTACAATTTTTTGAAAGGGGGGCCTGGGTGACTAAAGGACCGTCTAAGAGGCTGCGAGTGCGGAGGGGCAGCGGCCCGGTTCAGCAGCCACCCGGACCATGTTGTCCGGAGAGTGTCAGCGCATCATAAGGCAAAGAAGGGTTCCACTGTTAGAACACAGTGCAGTGGCCCAAAACCCATTAGC
>JAODJU010000119.1:28663616-28676195 GCA_026776725.1 Gnathonemus echidnorhynchus | reverse complement strand
CAAAGACCACCCCCCCCCCCCGCCAAAACCCCCCATGCCATCTCCCTGCTACTGGACCATGATGAGCCTCCGTCTTTACCTGATGTTCTGTGGCTCCCCCAAGACAGCAGTCCCTTCCACAGTTATCCAAGATCAACATATCCATGTCGTTAACTTTGTCCTGGAGTATTTCTGCTGCTTTCTTGTTGACGCTTGTTTGAAATCTTAAGCCCTAATGTGCTTATACTTTGCCGAATAATCTTTCTGCCACAAACTGTTGGATTAAATCATGTCAGGGTCGTAACGTTGAACAGCACTGCTGAATTTGTGCCATTATTGAGTGGTATAAATTAAGGAATAGAGCTATCATAGACTTCCCCTAGTTTGTGCCCTGTGTTTCCTCGAATAGACTGGATGGATGGATTACGGCAGATTGTTTCTTTAAAAGAAATATAGTTTCTTCACAAAAGAATTATTATAAAAATATCTCAATAATCTTCGTGAGAACAGAAATCATAATGACCTTTCTGTTTTGTGGTAAGGTAGTACTCATAATAGGAATGTAGTAAGGTACGTAGTACTCATACGTGCCGAGCACTGAGAGTATTAGGAAAAACTGCTAAGAGTAATAAAACGTAATGGTGACGTGGCTGTTATTAGGAACAATACTCAGTTGTGGTGAGCGTGGAGTGTAGCGTGGAGTGTGTGCCAGGAAGCGACGGACACGAGGCAGGAGACTCCCAGGATGGGCTGTGAACACACATTACTCAGGTGTGTGGAAAAAGACTGTTAGGTAAACTACTGCCAATTTTTTATTTATTCAAATTAAATAATTATTAGAAATTTATTATACAGAAATAAACAGTAATTTGTTTAATATATTTATCCTACACCAAATATATTACAGACATAAAACATCAATAAAAAAGCACCAGTTTAATAAAAATATTCGATAAGTGATGTGATAACAGTGACGGGCTTCTCAGCCTGACGATACGTCTAGATATCAGGGAGATGCTTGTTAAGAAGGACACTCCTACGCAGAGATAAAACAGCAAGCACACAGATTAGGCATCAGACCAAGACTGACAGGGATCCCACTGACGGAGCTGCAAGATACAAAATCTCCACTGGGAGAGACTGAAATCCTCCGGGAGAAATGGGAAGAAAATAGAAGTGGGGCAGGAGGTGGCTAAACATTAACCTGACTGCTCCTGCGTTCCACGATTCCAGAGGAGACAGTGGACCGATGAAGCATTTCAAGTGTGTCAGGAGAGAGAAGTGGGAAAGACACCCAGGTCCGGTTAAACGGATCAGCAGCCAGACCACCCAACAGACCACCCAACATAAAGAGTCCCACCACAGGGCCGACGATGGTGAGAAACGCCAACTGGAGACGAGGAGACCCTACCCTACGGCACCAAGGCAGCCATTATCACACGCTTCCTCTCCCATTTCTCCAGTCAGTCATCAGCATTCCGCAAGTGCTGGCAAACTGCTGGCAACCTGCAGGTGCACGCAATAATAATTTGGCAATTTTAGCCATAGTGACGTACACAGATTGCAGTAAAGTGCACTGACGTTCGGCTGAAGAGTGTTCTGGACTGGAGAGTGTTGTTCCTGAGGTGGACTTAGATGCGGATTGGGTGAGAATCCCCCCACCGTGGGCACTTTGGTTCCCGTGACATTCCAGCACTTCCCAAAGGCTGATTGTTTTCCTGGGTGTCTCACTGTCTCGCCCTGATAAAAAAAAAAAAAACCCTGATAAGATTGTAATGGACTGCAAGGACTCGGCTCTGGTGCCCTGAAACAATTTCCACCATTTTTCAAAGCCCAGTGTTTTACAAATTTTCCTAGACTACTAATGAATTATGCCTTCTGGGAATTTGTGAGCCCAAGTTATTGTTGAAAAATAAGAGTGGAGTTGCCAGATTTTAGAGAGCAGTAGCGCCGGGGCATATTTCAATTCGCAGAACACACATATAGGTGTGTTTATTATGCACAATGATCCCTGCAGGAGTAAGCGTGTCTTAAAGATGAACGAACCATCGCGTCGAATATCCTTTAAACCAGCGCAGCTGACCTGAGCTTCGGATTTAATCGTATTCCTGTATGTGCCCTTGTGTTTCCTAGTTTAGTATTCCGGTCCCCATCCTGTATCCTGTGCCATTAATTGATATCTTTGTAGTTAGTATCCCCGTGTAGCAAAACCTTTGAAGGCGGTTCCTTCCTGTACCCATTCACACACTTGTAAACTCTTACAAACAGGTTTGATTTTTTTCCAGCTGAGTGTGAGATATCACTTTTCCAGTGTTGTCTCTGTCAAGCATTTTTACGTCAGTCATTCCGCCGTCAGGGTGGAGGTGATCTGCCCTAGATATAACACTATAAATCAGGCTATTTCCCTGTGTTATAATTTCTGGGGGGAAAAAATGACAAAGACTGTAAGTTTCAAGAGCAGAGCTGAACGAAAGATATTCCGTCCATTCATCCATATTTCTGTAGTGCTATTTGATGCAAGGTATTAAACACCGTGGAAGGGATGCCAGTCCACTGTGAGGTACATAGTAACACATATAAGGGATTGCATACTAATGGTGATGCACCCAGCCACATTTGGAAAGCAGGAGGAATGTAGATGATCTGGAAGAAAATCATGAAAACACAAAGTGAGCACGCAAACGCCACACACAGAGCTGGAGGCCTTGTTGGTGAATCTCTTAATCTGAGTCCATATTACCGATCATCTTCCTGCTTTGCCATGATTATTTCTGCATAAATTCTAGGTGTGCTGGTCATCACATATGTAACTCATCTGAAGAGGCGAAGCTGTCAGCTTCAATGCAACACTGTTTTCTGTAGAATAGATTGGAAAGGAAGCATTTATATAATGTTATATAACAATCACTTGCACCTGAAATTCAGTTCGGTGCTTATGAAGTTATTGCAAGAAAGGAATCGATAGCACAGTGACTCCAGGCATTTTATGGAATGTCTTACAATGAGCGAAGCTGAGCTAGAACTTATCCATGGTGAGAAGCGCTGAGGGAGATCACTGGGGCAGCCTTGACAACAAGCGGGAGATTTCAGTGGGAATTTCAGTGGAGACGACCAAACGGCAGGTGGAAAGAATTTGCCATCAATGGAAGAACACTTAAAGTGATAATCTGTCTGTCCATCCATCCATCCGTAACTATTTATCCAAATATAGTAATAATAATAATAATAATAATAATAATAATAATAATAATAATAATAAATAATAATAATAATCAAAGAAGAAGATCTGCCGAAGCATATTAGGTTGTTGAAATATCTGTATTTGAACTACAAAGTATTATGTTATACAAACAAAAGTAAAAACACTTGCAAAAGAAAGAGTCAGTGGTTTGTTGCCTTTGAGTACATTTCAGCAGTGAATCCATTTCAGCAGTGAATCCATTTCAGCAGTGAATCCATTTCAGCATGCCATTATGTATTATGTAAAACAAATTAGTTATAACTGCTGGTGGAACCACTGCAATGGGCAATGGAGCAGGCTGATTTAGTTGTGTTAGTGCTCCTGATACCAATCAACGAACTTCAACAACAGCCTTGACACCTGCTGTGAAATGAAACCCTAGCGGTGGGGGGGATGTGGGGGGCCTCGATGGTGAGGTTCACCCTGCCGGGACCTGCCTGCCGGCACTCCGTGTGGCCGAGCTGAAGCCGTCATCTGTGAAATCGATTTGGATTGTGGCTTTCGCAGTAACCCGACCCCGTAGGTGCTGCCTCCTGGGCCGTGAGGTGGGGGGTGGGCCGGGCAGGAGACTCTGCCTCTTTAGTCTTCCCCAGAATGGTTCACCAAAGCTCAGATTCCCCCGTTCCAGTGCTCGCTGGAAACAACCCATGGCACATCTCAGCTCTACAGCCTGGGCTAACGTGCAAAGTAGCCGAAAATACACTGGCTACATATATGGCATTTCTGTAGCCATTCGCAGTCGTATCGTAATCTCATTTTCGCATTGATTGATCGGCAAAACTGCTTAGCAAATGCCTTTAGAAGGACCTTGCTTGCATGATATGTATATTTCATATAGGTGATGACTTTTTTAATTCTGTTTTTTTTTAAAACAGAACAGAAGGGGCTTTCTGTTATGCCATTGGCCGCTCAGACTGGGATTGTAGGGAATTCTGAGCGGCCTTATTGATTTTTTTAGGATTGTTCAGGGCTGCTGGAAGTCTATGCAGATATTTGTCTCATAAGCTGGACTGGAGTGTTTTACTTGGAGACAAATTGCATGCAAAGGGGACCCTCCGGTCCTAAAATCATAAATCAGCTGAAAATCACATTTTATGTTTGTTTTAAATTCTCGTACAGTACCTGAATTATAAACAGTGATTAGGGGGTGGACTTTGTTTTGTTTGAGCTAAGCCCCCGTCTCGGACCATCAATTTTCCAAGTAAAGCATGCTTCATACTGAAGGATTGGCGTACACCCAGTGCCAAAATCAGCATTAGGAATATGAAATCAAACACAGCCATTTTTATTTGTGTAGGGAGTATATTCCCTTCTTCTCCCAATGGCAGGCACATGGAGAATGGCATCTGTCAAATCCTATTTGGACAGTGAGTAATCTCTTTGCTGCTACAATAATAAATTCAGCCCTTGTCTGACTCGCTGCTGCAGCATTCTGAATACCCACATTGCACGAGTTTTTAATTTTGACACTTAAGAAAATCCCACACTGGATCTACAGTCCTTTTTCAGTAACAGTGACTGATCAGTTGTGTTTCTGGGTTTGTCTTTCGGTAGCAATTGGCTGGGTTCCCACAATAGGACAGCAAAAACTACTGCAAAACTAGAGTTTCTTCCTGAAGCTGTCCAGAAGTAACCATTTTATTAACCATTAAAAAAAAATAATTGAAAAAACTGAAAACTGCAAACTGAAAAGTAAAAGATCATTTAAAAAGTATCAAACACAGTTATTAAGTAAAAAGAACTAATGTGGAAGTATTGGGGAAGGTGAAAAAGATTATTCATTTACAAAGCACACAAATAATGAAATAGCATGTGTACTATGTCCAGTTGTAATTTTAAAATGTGATAATGATATATGCTCATCTGATGTCATATCTGATGTCATATCCTGGAATGACAGATGGTTTGATATATGGAAAATACTCCTTTCCACCCGCAGACCGGAGATGATCCCTCGGAACTGATCGGCCGAGTTTCACGATCTTTGCCAAACTGCTCATTAATAAAGTCATGAATATTTTAACCCTGACCCAATTTATCACTGAACATGGGCATTTTTCTACCAAGATGCTGGGTGCTGGGGCCAGGTAGGTTGTAACCATACTACAGAAACGTCCCAACCCGTGTCATACATAACAGCATTAACACACGTGTTATTTCAGAAAGGTGAGGAGAGCAGTTCTGAAGTCAAATACTTCATTAAACAGCTAAAAATGAACTGGACATACAAAATGTTACGTAGGTATAGATACCTTTATTAGTTAAGCAGACTTCCCCCCCAAAATCCACAACACCGACCACAATATATAATCATTAATTCAGCATAATTCCATTTACAATCAGGGGTGCACCTATCTTCTACAGTTATTTTTATACTTGGCTTCTGCAAAAAAGGAAGGATCTGTTGCTATTTATTTAGCAGAAATGAAAGTGTGAGCTGTCATGGCCTGGAAAGAAATGCCACCTTCTTCTTCGCTTGGAAATATGTCGATATTTTTCACAGTGTATTAGAAACTGCCCAACAACTCAAAACCAAAGAATAAAGAACGGATTTAGAAGCGCAAGCCGTGCAAAGTGTCGCTGATTTCATGGGCGTTAATGTGCGTGGAGCCGGCACTCTCTGCCATCGCTATTAACTGGACGAGCGACTCCTAGCGCGACAGCTGAGCACTTTAAGGAGCGGCACAATGTGAGTTACGTAATTGCCGCCTGTCCCTTCTCAGGCGCCCTAGAAAGCCAAAGGTGGTTTTCCTGTTTCATAGATCGCTGCCAAAACTCTGAGAGACAGACGGGCAGAGAATGAAAAGACAGCTGTGATGATTGTCTGTGTCACGATGGAAGGCGCTGGTCACGAAGTCGCCTGCTCCCTTCACCTCAGACAGCTTAACTTCCTGATGCTCTTTTTTTTTTACACTTTAGGGTTCTTTTCCAGTTTGGGTTTTGCCATTTTTTTTTTGTCATGGTAACTGTTTTTTGTTTATTTTCTGAAAGCAGTTATATTAGGTTTTAAGTGATTCTCAAGGTAGAGGTTAGGAGTCTGTTTGTCTGTCGGGCATTTTTTTCTGTTTCCAGACCTTCCCCAAGCAAAGGACTGCATGTTTGGGGCCATTGATGGTGACAGTCTCACTGCCCAAAACATATATTTCCAAATAAATTTAGCAGGGAAAATATATAGCGTACTATAACAAAGTCCATTTAGAGAACTTTTTTTTTTTGTAAACTGCAATGACGAAACCTCAAGTGCAGCATATAAATCAAAATACATGATAGTTTTATGAGTGACAGGCATTGTATTAATCCAAAATGCAGACAGTTGAAAAATGTAGCTGGAAATCAGGCCCTTAGATTGACATACTTTAACCATTATTATTATGTCTGATTAAAGAAAAAAACTCAATTCACTATGCTTACAGTTTGAAGCAGAAGCAGAGGCTACTTGATTAAAACTTGTTAAAACACTTAATATGCAGATACTCTTTTTTCATTTATTAACAGTAATTATTGTCATTTTAAATATACTAAGTAATGCAAGCAGCGGTCATCACCATAGTAATTACAGCAAACAAGCAACGTTCACATTCCGAACAGAGTTCCTCTCACATTCTGAGAGAGTCAATTTCCCTGAAGTTTGGAGGAATCGACACAGACCGGAACCCCGAGGGCTATTTTTAGCCCTTAAACCGGCTATGGTAACTTGTAATCACAGGCCTTCATAAGCATTTCATTCTGAAACAATACTGAGCTTCTTTGAAACAAGCCAACTGTGGATATTCCTTCGCTGAAGAAGAATTGTTTGACTGAGAGGATTTACTTCCTGTACCATTTCCATTATCTCATCTGGTCTATAAACCAAAATAATAAGGGTCAAGTAGCAAGATAATATGAAAATGTAATACATACTCACAACTAAATGCAGTAAGGGGACTTTTATTTCACAAATCTATCTAAACATGCACTAAAATATGGTTGTCATGGAGGATTTATATGTATTTTTCATAGCCAAAATATCCACCCACTCAGCCATCCATCTATTCATCCATTTATCTTCAGTCACTTATGCTGGTCGGGGGTCACAGGAGGGGGCCAGGAGCCCCTCCCAAGCAGCAGAGGACACATGGCCGGGACACTCCCCCCTGGACACACATGGCACATAGACACACACACACACACAGTCAGGCATTGTGAAATCAAATAAAGCTAAATAAAATCACATGCAAAAACAGTCAGGTAGTCTTGAGATTTGCTGAACGTCTAAAGCAATTTTAAGTCTCTTCAAAAACTGTGAGGTCAGAATATCTTTTTTGCTTAAGAGGACGACTGAGAAGCTCAGTTTAGGATCTCACATCTCTGAAAGGTTATGACAAATGATGTCTTCCAAAAGGCTGTGGAAAAAGAGGGAGAGCAGAGCTATGACTGGACTGTTTCTTGTTCAGAGCAGGAAGTCAGAGGCACCATAACTCCGGCACACAAAGAATTGTGTGTTTTAGGAACAAACTATCTAAGCACTGCCCCCGTGCAGCAGCAAACTGGGATTTCTCCCACCGTGTCCCAGTGAGGTTCCCCACACCCATCATCCCTGTCACCAAATCCTCCCATTTTCATCTTTGCTCTGCGCTACTTGTCCTTCTCTGGTAGCCATTTTTTTTTTACATAAAACCTGCCATAATGCACAAAATACAATGAGCTTTTTATTAACATTGTGAGGCCTCTCTTTTCTTGCCGAAACCCCGAGGAGTGCCGGTCCGTAGACGTGCGGGCAGCTCGCGCCATCGAAACGTTGGCCAAATCCTCTATCGCGCCACCAAACGTGAGCGTCTGCCACTCCGCATTAGCTCTCGCGCCCCGCAAAGAGAGACAGCCATTTCATGCATCCAAGAAATTATGCGGCTGAAGAGCAAAATTTGATAATGAGCTTATTTTCCCTCTTCCTGCGGGCTAGGGAAAAAGGGGAGTGGAGGAATTACATGGTGGGTTAACTCAAAAAGGATCTCTCGACAGAATGACGCGCTCCGATGATCTATTTTTTTTTTTTTTTTTTTTTTTAAGGAAAGAAATGTTACTTCCACGTGAAAGAGATCTATAATCATGTTCACTTTGAAATGCGACAGACTGAGGACTCTTGGAAAAGTCTGGGATTCTGTTTCGGAAATCCCTGCTGGTCAATGACGAAGCCCTCCGGCTCCAGAAGCTCCCAGACGCTAAAGAAGCTAAACACCAAATTTACTTTTTTACGTTATTGCCTGTTATCGCGTCAAGTCAGCAACTGCCAAAAGGCCAGGAATTTTATCTCTGCTGGGGCTTTGTGCTATTGGAACAAATTAAATCTCAAATAACATGTCACCGAAGGAATAGGAGACCCTCTTCAGTGGCTCTGACCTCAGAGAAAGCTATTAGATGAAAATAAAATGCTCTTAGTCTTTAGATATAAAATGAAGTACTTTAAGGACATATGGCATTCCTAATCAAGGCTACTTGGTTTAATAACTTCATGAGTTGTTCAAATCCTTTTGTTTTCTTCAGAATTATCTGTCTCAGAAATAAACATGCCAAAAATTTGTAAACAACTAGTTATACGTAAGTGCTACCTCCTGTGTGACTGAGTGTTTTTGACATTACTCCTTAAGTACCATTTCCTTTAGCTCCAGAAAATGGGTTCGAGAAGGTCCTGGACTCTGACCCGTAGTTGCAATCCCTGCAGCTTGCAATAGTGACCTCGCAAGCAGGGAAGCACATGGTGACCTTTGACCTCTGGCATCTCACTCCCTTCCTCGGGCCCTGAGCCATACTAGATACCCTCCAGTTAGCTTCCTTCACCTTTAATCCATCCATTTTCTTCTACAGCTATGTACAGTCCCAGAAATGCCCTTACAGGTCCAACAAATGAATATGACCATGATTAGGCCATTATATGTTTTCCATTGGCACCTTAAATGCATATTTTCCTCTTAAACGTTTTCTGAAGGCCCAACAAGCAGTAAAATATAGCAGCAGGTGGGTCCCCATTTGATTTAATCCTGCAGGAAGTCTATGTTAAATAAACTTCGGAATATTATGTTCCTCAGACCCTTTACAGTGTCCAGAGGTTTAAACTTCTGTCAAAACCATTCGGCTCCCAAACCCGGTGAACAGAGAAAGCGTTTGTGTTTCAGCTTCTCACTGATACCTTCAGGACATTTAATTCAAATTAAATTACACACTGGCATATATAATCCATCAGCACTGTTTTTCAACGTATAAACTGTGTGGTGTTCATAAATAATAATAAAAAAAAAATTTAAGCGACAAATAGGAAAGCTGTACTGGGCAAACCTTCGAACCTTTAGGAAATGCTGAGTAAGCACACATTTCTATTTCAATGTTCTATTTGCAGAAATTTTGCAATTTTTCGCAAGTAAACATAAATATAGTGAAAGGAAAGCGAGGAAGGTAACGAAAATCCATAGTGTCCAAAAACAACGCAAGACAGAAGTTGTTTGGAGCGTGAATTCGCTTCTCGCTCTCATTCACGGACACCATGCGTCCCACTGCCGGCTCAATTACGGCATTCATATGCATTTAGTGTTTCATACACAAGGTAAATGTGGTAAATACAAGTGGTCAGAGAAGCAGAGCTTCTAAAAGACGATGTTTTTTCAAAGTTTCAGAGTTTACACCATGCTAAACTCCAAAATAACTCTACCAGAAGCAAAAAACGTTACTATTTTTGCTCATTATCAGGATGCAAAAAAAAAACACGGAACATTCTGTGTCACTCTTCAGCAAAGTTTAATCAATACTTCATTGAGAATTTAATGCACACGCGCATTATTAGAAACAATAACTTACACTTTAATGACAACATGCATCGTCCTATCAAGACCTATCATGTATCATTTTCCTTCTTAAAAAAAAAAAGATACTTCCACTGATATTCTAACCATGGAGGGGGGGAGGAGCTAATCTTCCCATAGGGCACAAGGCAGAAGTACGTCCTGGATGGGGAGCCCAGAGCACAGTGGGCACAGGCGCGCACAGTGATGCACCGTGGCGGGTAGAGATGCCGATCAGCCTCAGTGCATGGGTCTGGGCTGCAGGAGGGCACGCGCATTCCACACCCCAGCAGAGCACAGGTGGGATTCGAACCCCCAACCGTGGAAGTGTTAGGATGCAGCGCTGCCTACTGAGCTACTCTACACTAAAATGATGAAACGACACAATGAAATAGCATTTTATTTAACCTTTATATGTCAATGCATTGGCCAGAAATGTTTCTTTTTTTATAGTAGCTCAAACCTTTTATTAAACTTGCCGTTTTAAGGAAGACCTACTAAAAGCATCTTGCATGTTTAGCAAATTAGCTGCAGGGTACAATTTTTTATTTTTTTTTTACATTGGAGGAAACAGTACAGAGATAGCAGCTGTACTGTGATATAATAGCATTTCTGCACTGTGTTTCCTACACAGCGTATGGTACTTTTTGTACTTTTCAATCACTAAGCAAAATCGAGCTTAGCGGATTAAGTGACACTGGGCCTTTACGGAAGATCCTTGCTGGTTAATGCACTTCTGGCTGGTTTGACCAATGGTGCGTGACCATGGGAGTGTAAAGAGTGTTTCCTAGGTGACAGAAGAAGCTGGGACCCCAGAAGAAACTTTATTAGAGGATGTGGCCAGCCGGGTGGGGTTGGGGTCCTGACAAACCGGGTGCTGATTAGAACCAGACACGAGCTGGTATGGCCACCAGATATGCGTGTGTCCTCCGGAGCTGTCAAGCGGGATCACCCTAACCCCCCTGACAAGCAGACAGCCACACCACCGGTCCCCCGGCAAAAAAAAATATATATAAAAAAAAAAATGGAGATCTCTGAAATCTGTCGGCGTTCTTCTCACATTGCCACAACGTTTTAGCGTCAAAAAAGACCATTTGACGTCCCACGTTGTCTCTGCAACAATCACCACCGCCCCCCCCAGAACAGAAAAACACTGACCAGGCATACCCACGAATACACCCAAGTGTCTCCTCTACAGCCACATTCAAAACTGCTTTTTCTTCCATAACGGATTTTGCAACACAACCCTCATGCTTTGAGAGATATATCTGCTTAAGAAGACATCACAACAACTGGTGACATTTAATAACAATATGTAAATTATAATGAATTATACAATTATTAATGATATATTAGGCAATCTTTTCAAATCTTACCTAGCAAACTCTAATACGGCTGTAGGTCCCTAATTCAGATTTGCTATAAATTATAGCTAAAATGCATATAGAAACCAAAGTCTTTAAGATTAATGGAGTGTACATCATATTTAATTATTTATTACTGAAGGATGTAACAGCAGTGCTAACCAAATAAATTGGGATCATCTGCCATGACCACCAAGGATTTCCAGACTAAAAGCAGAACTAAGTTTCTTTCAACTCTGCTGCTTTTAATCCTTGTAAACGAACCATATAAATGGATAACTCTTAAAACCTAGGGGGAACTTTTGCACAATTATCCGTAGCATTGAAATCTCGACTGTTTCACCATGCGGAATTTGGTTATCGCTTAACATTTGACACTGTAAAATACCCTCAAAATCCAGCTTCTTCTCTTGACTTATGGGGCATGATATCATGAGAGAGAGAGAGAGAGAGAGAGAGAGAAGGGGGGTGGGGGGAGCATGTGTCTAATTTGAAAATTTATCGTTTCGTAAAATGCCGCGTCAATTGCATTAAATGGGATTGGACATGCTGAGATTTGAAATGCTGACTTTGGAAATAAAGTTCTGATTTTGAAAATGAGTTTGGATAACAGCCTCAGCCTGTTCGCTCTCCTCTTGTCCTCCGTCTCTGCGTAGTTGTATCAGCTGGCAGCTTGGGGATGTCATCAAACCCAGTCTAACTGATCTACAAACGTTAGATTATATTTCCCCACGGTGAACAAATGCAATGAATGAAGATTAAAGGTAAAACAATAGTAAATCTATGCCTTGTATGCTTTGTTCAATTAGATCAAATAAGAAAAAAAACAAGACAAAACAAAACCGCAGTAGCTGATGTAGTAGCAGTATGAGTCTAGTCAATTTTGTTTAAGTGCATACGAAAGGGTCTTGCGAGAATCCCGTTTTCTTGAAAGTACTGTAAAGAAACGTAAGAAGGCTGTCAGGAGTAGCACTCTTAATTTCACAGAAGGGGATTTTAGGAGAGAGTGCCTCGCGGCTTGGTACAGAGAGTCAACAGTAGCTGTCGCCTTTAAATCCGCCGGCTCACCTCCCCCACAATACCCCGGCAGTTTATCAACAGATGATGCATGTTCCCCTCTCGGTTGACATCCCACAAGGAATAAGAGTGACCTTGCATCTAATTAATCGGAAAGGACTTAATTTAG
>JAODJU010000119.1:28645420-28658586 GCA_026776725.1 Gnathonemus echidnorhynchus | reverse complement strand
TAAATAGTTAGGCTAGTTAGGCTGTTGTGATTATTATAGGGCTACATTGATTAAAACCCGTAATGTTATTATTATCTATCGCCCACCTACTGGCGGACATACTCGGCCTGCGAATCACACGGCTACGGCAACGTACTCGACGCACGGGCCCCTGCCCTCAGGATATCCACTTGTTATGTAAAACAGCACCTCTGCATGCGCTCTCGCAAAAAAAGAGCAGGTTCAAACAAACAGCTTGTCAAAAAACAAAAAAATAAAACAAAAGAAAACCGTCCAAAGCAGAATGCATCTGTCGGGGTCCACGCAAGGGGAGGGGCTTATGGCGTGGCGTGTGAATAAGCCACATCACACCGTTTCCAGCAGCAAGCATAGCCAGTTTCCCATTCAGTCGCCACCATAATAACTTGTGCCTCCAAGCCATTGTTGTTAGCACTCGATTTTTTGTAATACTCCTCCCAGCACAGCATTAAAATATCTAAACTCTCCCGCTACCCAGAATGCACTGCAACCTGAATTCCAAAGACGGCCGCCGCTGCAAAAATAAAAGATGCAAATCACTCGGGGCGGAATGCTGCGCTTTTTTTAAGGGGAGTGCTGCTCTTCGGAGAGGAGAATCAACAATTTGATTCTCGGTACTTCCCTAGTTCATTAAGAAAAAAATAAACGAGAGCTTAATTTGTCCTCTGTCATTGAGGAGAGCGAGAAGCACGGCGCCGAAGTTCATTACGGCGTAGCATGAGAGCGCAGAGGGAAACGGCGCACGGCGGGAACCGTCCTGGTCAAGCATGTAGCCTCATAACCTGCAGGCTTCCCAGTGCAGTCCCAGAAGGCTGCTGGTGTCGTCCCATTGAGCAACTAAATTACTTCTGTGAAAAATGCCCATGTATAAATAGAATAAAATTGTAGCTTCAGTGATGAAATTAACTATGAAAACACAACATAAGAGGCCTGTTAAATTATACCTTTGAGGGTGGCGAAGGAATAAGGCTTAAAAACCAGACTACCTGATATTACCCATTTTATTTTACTCCCGTCCTCAATCTAAATTACTATTTGGTACTAACCCTACACGCCAATGTGAGGTTCGTTGGTGTGAATGCTCTAGCATCCGCGATAATGTGTAAATGGTCCCATATGTGTCCAGATGTAAACATGCAGTCAGGTGACCTTTGCTATCTTTATGAGGCAGAACGTATCCCACAGTCGTTTCCTAGACAGGACCCCAGTGAGGGATGTTTCGCTGCTTTGTCTGGGCTGAGCTGTCAGGAGTAGATCAGATAAACAGCCGGGAGATCATCAGAGGGGCAGAGGGGTTACACATCCGGCAGACAATCAGACTCCACCTCCGACATACATTGCCGGTTGCTTGGGGGGCTCCATCCACAACAAGTTGGGCTCCATCCACAACTTGTCACCATCGATACACCAAAGCATCACCGCCGACCAGGGAAACTAGTATTCAGCACAGAACAATATGGATATCAGCAGCTAATTGTGTATTAGCCTGTATTGGCATTATTTTTATTTACGTTATTATTTTAGCACGTAGCATTAGCTACCTCTGTTGCCCTCGTATTGTAGGCTGATAGACTTATTGACCAAAACTGAAAATGCAGACAATGTGGGCTCACGGAGCAAACTGCGGGGCCTCTACCCTGGCCGTGGCCTTGTGTTACCCAGGGAGTGTCACTGCAGCACAGTGTGATTTTCCTGACTGAAATGTCTGCTTCGCTCATTCCGTTCATCTTCTGGTTAATGTTCCCACAATGCCGTGTTTCTCTCTTCTGTTGGGTGGAGGCAGAGACTCTCCTTAAACCACGGGGACAGCTAACAGGCTTTCGATTAAAACATATATATGCATTAATATATAATTCTGTTTAATCTAAAATGAGCACTTTCAAGATATTTACATATCAGTAGCTAGCAATGTTTTTAACACTGTTTGAAACAATTCGGTTTAGGGACTCATGTCTCGGTGAGACAGACTCTCAATGAAGAAGGGGTGGTGTGGAGTGAGGGATGTGGGTAGCATTTGGGAACACAGATTAACAAGGCTTGCTTTGGGAAGCGGTTAAGAAAGACACACACTTGTGCTCATCGAGACTTCATTTGTACACCACAAACAAAAATATATCTGTACTTTTTTTATGCTGTTGCTTGGTTTACAGCAGAACTCTTCACTGTCATTTGTTATGGTGACAGGAGGGCACTAGCCGAACACCAACGGCCAGTACCGATAGCGTGCGGATTCAGCTCATCCTCCTCCTTCTTGAACGCGTCCCTTCATCCACTGACAACCCCTGGAGTATGCAGCCCGCCATGGCATTTTTCAGGCACGGTCCAGTGGGCCCCGGTGACGCGTGATCATTTGGGAATACAGTCATTTCCCAACATCTATTTTTCCTGATAAGGAGCAGCAGTTTCATTGTCAACAGAAATCTCACATCAGCATTTGTTCCAGCAACTGCCCATACATTCAGAAAAAGTATCCTCCCCAATATATGCTGCAGCGCTTGTGATTTGCTGAATGATATTGCTTTTAATATTTTCTTTCTGAGTGTTATTCTTTTATTCAGAAGTAGTTACATAAGTACTCTAATGTATTCTAAGCTCTGAAGGATTATGATAGCACTGAAAATGGATTTGGACCAAGTATATACTGCGTATTATAAACAGTCATAAGTGGCTTTGCTGTCCTTATTGAAGCACGTGCAAAAAAAACTAACTGCACAAAAAAGCCTTGTGTGTAAATCAGGCATTTACAAACCGGGTAACAGTGGGTAGGAATAATTATACTGCTGAAAAAAACTATCATGAGACCTCAACACAAGAACAGTGGGAAACTGGCCCCATTTCCGCTACAGTGGTACGATACTATCACTGGGCGTAGCAAGAGGCCTTTAAAAGCAGGTTAATCAGTGGATGCAGTGCGAGCTGCGAGGCCACCCATCCAGCTGACTGTCAGGTCACACAAGGGCTTCGTCAGAAGCCACCAGACCCTGGGAAGATTCAGCTGTCGGCCTGGCAGCTGCTCCGCAAAGACGAAAACCAGGAGGCCAGATTTTTCACACGTGCCTTTAGTACGATTCATCAGAATGCTTGAACAATTAATGAAAGATTCTGTTTCTTTCCCAGTATTGTTATAGGAATCGCAGAGGCATGATCGCACAATCGGTGAAAAGGTTGATCAGCCCAAACTGTCAGAGCAAAAAGGAGTGCGGCTCTGGTACCGTTTTGTACCCCAAGGTACAAACAACATTAACGTACCTCTAAAAGCACAAAAATGTTCCTCATAGTCCATTTCTGTACCTTAAAAGGTACATTTGCCTGCAGATGGGGTACAAATGACAGACCCTTGAGGGTACAGCCCAAATGACAAGGAATTTTATCCTCAAAGGTGTAAATTGGAACTTTTTTCCTGACGGTGCAGAGGAATGGCTTTCAATGAACACCATTATGCACCATTAAGCACTTTCTGGGTCCTACAAAAGTCATTGGAATCGTACGAATAGTATGAGGTAATACCCCTATTTAAAGTTTATATAGCTGAACCGAATCAGAGATTTATCAGTAAATGTTCCTATAGTATGTACAATAAGTAAATAACATTGCATTACTTTGTATAACAGAAATAATAATTATTAAAAACAAAGTTTTACTTATTAAAAATGCTCAGAAGAATAATTTGGCATGAGCTCGATCCAAATTAAAAATTAATTGATGCCAAATTATATTTAGGCTAGCAGTTGCTAATACAAAAAGGTTGTCATGCTAATAAATGTGTTGATACAGTCGGGAATGTTAATTGCTTGGGAATTTTGTTAAAGGCAGCACATTAGTTTAATTTGTAAGGACTACTTCAGTCACCCCAGCACTGCAAATCCCTCTTGGAGACTGGATTAATTATTGAATCAATAGTCAAGCTTTTTATCAGCTGTACTTGCCTAAATAACACAACTGTGTCCCTACTTATCAGTTGTGGGAGAGGCTTAAGTCAGCTTAATTACAAGAGCAATTTGTTAACAGGGAAATTAAAGACAAGCCATTCTCTGCTCATGTCCCATTGTGGTTATAGTTCATCTTATTTGGAAATATCCGTGTTGTTATTTTGTAATTGATTTATGACTTTTTGTTGCCAACTTAAAGGAAAGTTTGGTTGCAGACAGGGCGAGTTCGTTTTGTCGTCTCTGTAAATTGCAAGCCTCACTTCACAATTACAAGCAACCACCTTATATAGCTGAAGCATAATTGTTGAAGAGTAGGATACAAAGGACCATGAATTTACCAAAATAACTCCCATTGCTTGGTTCCCTAGTGAAAGTGCCGGTTGGACATTGTCGCTTGCAGTTTTGGCTCCTCTGTTCTGTACACGCAGTCAGACATGCCGATGAGGGGTTGTTGACTTGTTGGGTTTTGAATTGCCTCAAATCCCTCATTGTTTTCCATTAATTTGTCCATCCATCCATCCATCCATCCATCTATGTATGCATCCATCAGTACAGGGTCACTGGGCAATTGCTGAAGCTTTTTCTTATTGTTTAACATTATAAGTTCTTTATTCTTGATCTCGCTACCCATATCTGTGAATCCCAGCATGCAAATGCTGCTCTAAGAACGAAGAAGGGAAAGTGAAGAACTTCATGCAGGGTTTACCTTTTTCAGGCATGTTTTTTCAGGTACGCTGTTTTCATCTTTTCTCCATCCAGATCAGGCACCGAACAGCCCACACAGTGGTAAACATCTGCTTTTTTTATAAAGTTAAATTATATACATTTAATACATTCAGCAATGGTGAGACAAAGCAATAGAAACAGAAATAGGACATTTCCCAAAGTTAATATGAAGATCAGAAGGTGGTTGCATTTTTTTCTTCCTAATATTCTTTTAAATAGACCTGTATTAAAGAGGTAAATGTATTAACAAGTGCATTGTTAATCTATTTGTTTTTTACAAAAATTTATTATCTAAAAATATATACTGCAGTTATTGTAAAAACTAATAATGAAACACAAATATTCTGTGTCTAGCATCTAAAACTGGCCCACATCTCTTAAACAGGGTAAATATTTTTCCCCGTCGAAGTAAATGCATAGCAGCCATATCATGGAACTTCAGTAAGTCGATCATTCTGTGCATTATTATGTCACGTCCCTGTGATGATCTAAATATTACACGATTAATGGGAAAATTCTGTGTTTGGAATATCACACCTGATGGTCTGATTATGGGTCATTTTATATACATTAATTCATTGAAATTCCTTGATCTTTCTTCATGTAACATTCTTTCACTTCAGACGGTTACAAACTGAAGTCTGAAGTGGAGTAGTGATCTCGCATCTGGTGAAGTGAAAATGAGACATTTTGTCTTCAGGGTGCTTCTCTGTCAATACATGAATCTGTGTACATAGGCAAAAATGATTTTACGGCTCTCTTGTTTTTGAGTGAAAAGATTCTTCCTTTATTTTTGTCCTGTGTTGGTGCGTTTCATGTTTTGCATTCACTCTGTGTATACGGGACACGGCAGCAAGTCAGGCTTCGGGTCGCCCCCTTAATGATGTCGGGCTTCGGGTCGCCCCTTAACGAAGTCGGGCTTTGGGTCGCCCCCTTAGCGAAGTCGGGCTTTGGGTCGCCCCCTTAGCGTAGTCGGGCTTCGGGTGGCCTGTTAACGAAGTCGGGCTTCGGGTCGCCCCTTAACGAAGTGGGACTTTGGGTCGCCCCCTTAATGAAGTCGGGCTTCGGGTCGCCCCCTTAACGAAGTGGGACTTTGGGTCGCCCCCTTAATGAAGTCGGGCTTCGGGTCGCCCCCTTAACGAAGTCGGGCTTCGGGTCGCCCCCTTAATGAAGTCGGGCTTCCGCTCGCCCCCTTAATGAAGTTGGGCTTCGGCTCGCCCCCTTAATGAAGTTGGGCTTCGGGTCGCCCCCTTAATGAAGTCGGGCTTCAGGTCGCCCCCTTAATGAAGCATGCTTCCCCAGTCAGTGGCTGCCAAAGGGGGGAGGCCTGTCGAGGAGAGAAGGACAAAACTAGGCAGCTTAGGAGCTGGAAATTGAGTGATTTTGACTTTTTGTACAACAAAGAAAGCCAATTTCCTCAAATTAACACTTTGTTGATGATTTAAATCTAGAAACCACAGATTTTTTTTTTTTCTGAATACCGCAGAGACAATAAAGAGAATGTTTCTTATACACAGACAAACATTCTCTTTAGTTAGGGCGTCAAGTTGAGGAGGGTGTGAGCCCCAGAGAGATTTTAAGATTACACAAAACGGTACAATGAGTATTATAATTACAAGGTATAATTGAAGATGGTCAAAGAGTGAAACTGAGCCATTTGAAATTACACCCCTGTGTTCTGGACCATTACATACGTAACAAGCGTGGTACTCATCCAGGAAGCCTGTTACAGTGTGTGACAGAGCCCCAGCAAAAGGCCATTCTGGGCAAAGCAAGTGCTGCAAGCAGGCAAATAAGTAGGATTTAATTGAGCAGATTCTGACAGGGACACCTGGCCAGAATACAGGGCACCTCGTAATGAAGACACTAATTACAGGAAGGTAACACACAGCTCTGCTGCTCAGAGCTCATCTGCAGTCCTCGGGCTCTACAAGCTGCATCCAGCTGTCACTCTTCATGTTTTTAGTCAAAGGTGCTGTCTTCTTACATTTCCTCCACCTTGAAATATATTTGAATATTTCATAATAAATGTATTATTTACCAAAACAAAAAATGAATGGGACCCACTTTGGGTCTTGCATGTTAGGTTTTTCGGAATATCTCAAACTGAATGAAAGTTTTCATTATAAAAGTTATGCTGCCAGGAAGCTGACAATTACAGTTGTGTTAAAATCGCTGCTGAGATCAGAGGGATGTGTCTACAGGTTGGTTGAGATGAGACAAATTGTTAGAAAAAAAAAACAAAAAAAAAAAAACAGCTAATAAGACTTTTTTGTAACATAAAATGCAGGCAGCTCACGTTCTGACACGAGTCCTCACAGGATACCTGCTGGAAGCAATGATAGTTAGATCAGTGTTAGCAAACTGTTACTTGGCAACCACATGCACAGTCAACTGTAGGATGTATGTAAATTCACAGGCTTTAATGTAAGAGCATTTATCTTTGTGAGATTTCAAAAAGTCAGAAAATCAACATACTGTACCAGCAACCTGTTTGATTATTTAGTATGTAATTAGCTTCTGATTATTTAAAACAAAGCAGAAATAAATTTATTTGTACCTTAGTGATAGGTTTAAAGGGAGATTTATTGTCTTGCTCCACCTAAAAAGCTTATATCGCTAATCATTTTTATCATAAGAATTCCTTGACATATATACAATTTTGAGTTTATACACCAGTGTTCCACAGAGAAGTCTCCTAGAGGAGGAATTGATTGTGAGATTAGATGGTTTCCATCTGCGTGACATAGACCCTGTATCTTCTGTGTCTTCTACTGCAGCAGCTTAACCATCACAGTAAAAAACCATGATCGTTGCAGGTTTTTATATATTTCTCAGATTCTGACACTCAGGCCAAATGAAACATGCTGTCTAGACGTATGCTTGCTCTTATTTATTTCTTCAGAAAACAACTATACTAGTCTATAGACAAAGACATCAAGTCTGCGACAGATTCTTTTCAAAATAATTTTAATTCAAAATTCTTTAATATATCCAAACAAAGGAAAGTTTTGGATTGTAATTGTCTGGGTAACTTTCCATTTATTGTTGAAGACTGGTTTGTGAACATGCTTCTCGAACACGGGGCATTTTCTGGGAAAGGCCTGACTTTTGCAATGCATTTGATCTCCACTCCAAGCTGACAAGAAGCGACTGATGTTCTGACAAGAAAAGCAAGAAAGACAAGCTAGGCTAAAATTAAAAAAGTGATTTTCCAAAGTGCAAATTTATACCGGACAGCAACCCCATGTAAATCGGATACTGGACTGGTAGGGGTACCAGACAAAAGCAGCAAAGGTTCATGTTTTGTGTCAAAACAAATAAGAGTGATACACTAACTCTGAAATCCTATTGGCTGGTATTCATTCCCAGGATTCCTCCTATGACCAGGGGAATATTTGACAAAGCGTTAAAAAAGGGATTAATCTTAAGGAACAATCCCGACAGCATGTTTACGCGAGCATGCAGGCTAACTGGGAAATCCTGCTTGGTGAAATCCTTCCCTATGGGCCTGAACTTAACATACTCCGTGGGCTGTTTTTGTTGTACGTCCTTCTACACCCATATCTGTGGCAGGATATACAGCAAGTTCCCATCTCTTCTCTTCCGGTTATCACTGAATTCCACGTCCCCCTGCTTCTCCTTCCTTTCAGAAGCTTTGTCATTCAGGATAAAATGGTAAAAATCGGATAATTACCATCATGTCTATTTCAAGTACATAGTATATAGACAGTTCCAGTAAATACAAGAAAAAAGAACGGCAATAAATAATAGCAAACAAGCTGAAGCCCTTAAAATATACGCAAACAAAAACCACAGAGGTAGAAAGGCTGAAGTTGTTTTCTAATTCATGTCAATGATTTAGCTGCCTTATGTGCAATTAATATGAAATGTTGTATATTTTCACTGCAATCTACAGTCTGTCATGTTAGCATTGTATAAGATTTGGGAGTGCAGCAATCTGTAGCACAGGAAGCCTGAACGAACATCAAACACCTTGTTCAAAGTTGAATCCAGAGTCATTGTCAACATGCGCTGGCTTTACATCAGTATTAAAATGCGCATATCTGCACAATTCATCATTCGCCTGTGATGGCGAGGGCCCTGTCTCGCAGATTTTTGGGATCATTAGTAATAAATTCCGAGCCGTGGAGTTTGGGCATCGTGAATTTTAATGGAGCCCTTGTTGGCTAGGAAAATGAGAAGTGTGCCATGATCACTTAGTCATGGGCGGGTACTCTCGAGGAGTAAAAGCAGAAGAAAGAAGAAAAGCACTCCATTTTTAGCTTAATACCGTGGCTTTATAAAATAGCAATAATTAAAACTTTTCTAAAATATTAATCGACTTGGTTTTAATCTTATGCTTTTGTATCAATTTTCTTTCAGGAAAACCACATAAAATTAATTTCATAAAACAGCTATCCAATTTTTCCCCGAGGTTTATTCAGAATATTTCCATCAAGTTCCCTAACTCAGAGATGTTTCACCCCAATTGGCCGGGCAATCACTTTAAAGATTTTGCCTGGGGATAAATCTTAATGTACTTGTAGCCAGAATGGGGCTGCTTTGCGAAGAGTAAATTTGTGTTTTACCCTTGTAATGGGAAGCGAGGAATGAAGAGTGACCAAGTTTGTCTTATAAAGTACATACAGTATCTACTTTTTATATAAATACCCACAAACACAGGACACCAAATGCATCCATGAAGTACTTCTTTGTTTCCATTCCACCAAAAATTACTTAAATAAGATAACAGCAGCAATTTATTAAAAGGTCACTTTTTGGCAAATTGGAGTTGTGGGTGGCACTTGAAGTTGTCATGGTGATCTTGTAAAAAAACATACATTTATAGTGTTTGTTTCGGTGCAAGCATATGATTCAAAGGCTGTTGCTATAGATATGCAGTTATGGATGTCAATATATGGAAGGATGGTCGAGGTTGCAGAAGGGCCCGATGTGTTCACCTAAAATATGAACTCTACTTCAGGGTGTGAGGCTGAACTTTGGTGAATGAAACTGCATACCATCCAGGTAATTATTTTGTCAAATGTTTTCAGCTGGATTCTATCATTAAGAAAACATATTTGCTAATAATGCAGAACGCTATTTGAGGAGAAACAGGAAAAGGTTGAAAATAGGAAAAAGGTAGCAGTTTTATCCTGAAATTGAATCAGAGAATGCATATAAAAGATGTAAAAGCCAAATTAATTAGCGTGGTGTACAAAGAGTAGTATTAAGTCTTTTGATTTATAAATAATAGACTGCGGAGTAGTGGTCTCGCATCTGGTGGAGAAAAAATGAGGCATTTTGATGTCTTAGTGCCTGCCGTAAGTAAGCTTCGCATAAGTAGCTAGCAAATTAGCATCTTCATGCCAGCCATGGTTGAAAGAGCACGGCGGCTGTGTTGACTGTCTGAAAGAGTACAGAGTGACATGGCTAATAATCTGTCCTTCAAAAGAAGCAAGTGTAAGCATAAACATTTCAGAAAAAAAACATTATTTCTAGAATTAGAAATGGTAATATGGCCCTTGCACCCACTCTATGCATACAGTGACACACACACACACACAATGGATTGTAATTATATCTTTGTGAGGACTCTCCATTCATTTCTATGGGGAAAACTCTAATCACAAGATGATTAACTTAACAGCTACCCAGCCCTAACCTTAACCATAAGTAATCAAACAAAATATGAGACTTTTGACATTTTTTAGTTTTTTTGATTGCATTCTCAGACCTGGAAAATGGTCCCCACAATGTCAAAATAATAGGTTTTTATTACATTGTGGGGGAACACGTAATATAATGTAATATAAACATAACCCACACCCTCCCCCCTCACACTCAGAACTGAGTGTGTCTTTCGTTTTATCTGAATGCCAGACTGTGCAGCATAATAAACAGCACCTTTCACCTATACTGATCCAAAGCAGCAAATTATGTCCTTAGCGGTTATCGTTAGCCGAGCTCGTGTACAGGGGAAAGCTGAGGACTGGTGGCCCGAGGTAGACAGTATCGTGGAGAGGAACCGCATTCTGCTCCTGTGCACAAAGGTGTGTCTATGAGGTCTGGGGGGATCGGAGGGGATGCCAGACCTCAAGACCTCGCTGGAGAAGCTCGAGAGGAGTTCACTGGAGGAGCCTGCTGGCAGAGTCCGCTGGAGGAACTCACTGGAGAAGCCCACTGCAGGAGTTCGCTGGAGGAACTCACTGAAGAAGCCCACTGCAGGAGTTCGCTGGAGGAGCTCACTGGAGAAGCCCACTGCAGGTACTCGCTGGAGCAGCCGGTTGGAGAAGCCCACTGGAGGAGCTCGTTGGAGAAGCCTGCTGGAGGAGTTCGATGGAGAACCCACTGGAGGAGCCCACCGGAAGAGCTTTTTGTAGCAACTCGCTAGAGGAGCTCGCTGGAGGAGCTCACTGGAGGAGCTTGCCTGGCATCATTAGCTTAAAACCCCTCTATATTTATGTGTCTCTCCAGACGGGATTTGGGTAAATAAAGGCACAAATCTCACAACACATTCATTATAACAATGACTTTAGCGTGTTGCCTGACATTAACATAACATAAAAAAGCACATTTGAAGGGTCTTATTAATCCTCCTCAGCTGCGTGCAGCACCTCGCTTCGACTGGAAGCCGCTTAACACCCCAGCTGTAAACAAGACTCCTTTTTTGACACTTTTTGCACATCTAGGAGGGAGAAAGTTTTCTCTGCAGTGACGCCGGGGTGTGGCAGACAGGCCTAAAAACCCTCACACTCTCCTTGTGCTTTGTTACTGGGTCACTGTCCTACGCGTGCTGCGCGTGACCTCTCCCAGAGGCCAGTGGACAGCACATCTGCAGGTGTGGCCTGCCCGCGACGGCCAGGCACCAGAGCCCCAGCCGACCTCCAGGCGTCGGGGAATGGGAGGCCTGCCCTCCGCCCACCGGTGTCCCGTGCCCGGGAGAGAGGCGCCCATCCGGCTGCTGGCTCACCGCGGCGAGCCTGGCGGCTGGTCACGTTCCCCCTGTGTTTTGGTTCCGACACAGTTTGTGGTTTACCTTCCTGTGCTTCTTGCAGGAACCGTCCTCTGGGACTGCTGGTCAGTAATACCCATAATGCTCGGCCTCTGAAAACCATTTCCTATTGAAAAATAAACAGGGATGAAGAAGTCTTTCAGAATATTGTGAAGAACGCCAAATGCTCATAAATAAACATATTTATGCAGACAGAACAGTTTCATTTTCTTGGGGCCGGACGCCAATTGTGTATATGCCTCCCTCCGTGACAGAATGTATACCCCTTGCTAATGTTGCTGCAGTTACGATTCGGGGTCGGGAATGTCTTGTGGACTGACATTCTGAGTATATCCTAATATGGTACAATAAGTCTTTTGAGTGACACTGTGCAGTAGCTCCTATATAGATCACATGACTGGATTGCTAGTGTCCTGAAATGAAGGTTACGCGTGCAAACCACAAGCTTCCAAACCCCAAATCCTCAGTAGAAGTTGGGTTTATTTAATGGAGCAAGATCCCTTGTACTTTATGAAGATTATAGCAATTTACAAAGTTGTTTCATGTTAATTAAAACTCCACAACCATTTTAACCTGCTGCAAATGCACCATACAGAACAAAGTTCAAAATGTTTCTGTGGCTTGTAGTATTTTCCTTAGATTTAATCAGCTGCAAAATGCTCCTTGTGATTCTACAATTTGAAGGAATTTTGCCTGCCTTAAAATAATACTCACTAATAGTGGCAAAGTAAAAAGGCTGCTGCAGTAATTAAGGGAGATACTTTTCCAAACTGGAAGCAGGATAGAAAACTGTGCGATTAACCTTAAAGCACTTCAGAACTGTGAGGAAATGGTAAGACTTTGCCCTTTTGTTTAATTCAGCATTTTTAAAATTGTTTCAGTGCTTACAAGGGTACTCTTTGTGCAACTATTCCTCCCATTTAAAATGATTTAATTGACATATTTTGCTGTTCTGTGTAATTGTCGGAGTGTGTCTTGAAAATAAAGGATCTGCATAACAGTACGTACAATCTGACGGAAATCACCCCTGCAAGAAATAAATGCAGTGTAGGTCAAAACCACTACAATGTACTGAATTTCCGATCAAGATAGCAAAGTCCATTTTTTGGAGGGGGGAAAGGGTGCGGGAAAAGTCTCCTTTCCCCAGATTAATGAAAAATTCCAGTTCAGAAGGACTTATAAAGGTCTGTTCTCAAATGGAGATATCTTCTATTGTGGAAACATAACATTTTCCAGGGTGATTTAATAGGGGGCGCAGGGTTTGAGTGAAATTTCTGCCCCCCTCCACCCCCCCTTGTCCCACCCCATTTTGGACATCCACATGCTTTTAGAGGCACTTGTGAAAGCTCTGGGCCTGAGCCATAGCACTCGATGCTAAATATATACAGGAGTGACAGGACAGGTGGACAGGGTCCTGCTAGATACTCAATTGATGAATCCCGGGGGTCGAAATAAATTTGGGGTGGTGGGAGGGG
>JAODJU010000119.1:28605725-28620028 GCA_026776725.1 Gnathonemus echidnorhynchus | reverse complement strand
TATATATGACTTTAAAAAGTTTAATTAAACCAGTAAACCAGTGTATCCCAGTACTTCCAAAGTCATACATTTTTTTTTTGCATTAATGTATATATTTTATGCATTTTAATGAAAGTAGATTTTAATGTAGACAATTTATAAGTTTATGACATTTTTGGGGCATTTTCCTTTTTTGTGAAATTGAGCATAACTGGATGTTTGATCTCCTGTTTCCGCGTTGTTATAACATGCAAATAAGTAGTACTGAAATCGGCTAAATACATTCTTGCATTTTTTTCTTCATGACAAAAATGCTGTTCCCGTAGTTTGACGTTTCACTTCTTATTTAGTTGTCATTATATTAGCACAAGCACGCAGTGGCCTAATGAGTTGACATCATCTGAACCAAATCAATGGGAACTGTGCTAACGTCTCTATGCTAACACTATGCTAATGTCTGAATGCTAACACTATGCTAACGTCTCTAAGCTACCAGCTAATAGGTCATGGGTCTGGTTTAGGGCATTGGGCCTGATTCTCTATATTTCTACGTCCTGTAACTCAGACCTGTTTCAGCACTCATGTCTGTCTCCAGCTGCACTGTCTGTTGCATTTCGATTTGCATTTAGAGATGGCTTCATTTCCTCCCATGGCAATTCGCTTTGGTTTTTAGTCATCGCTTTGCGGTGAAAATTCCCTCCTGCTGCCTTCAGATGCTATGAAATCATAATGCCTAAAATACAAAAGCCCCCATCTTGGAGATGACTCCCCCTTAGGCACTGTAATCCGTGTTTGCTAAAGTCCAGTAACATTTCAAAGGCAGAACTGCCATGTGGTTTGATGGTTAATTTTTGCTGAGTCTTGAATGACTTAGATTCCTAGTTCAGCAGCAGATTACTACAGGCTGTCGTAAAACCAACACACTTCTCCATTACACTCCATTTTTAAGGTATCTGAAACACTCTGATTACAAAAAAATCAAATTGTGCCCTTTATTAATGATGCATCGCATTACTGGCACACTCATAACATGGACAGCAGGCTGTTTTGTCACCTTGAGGAATAAAAAACGCAAAGTTAGTCTTCTCAGGATTGTTTGTTCTGCTAGAAAATGATGTCTAACTAACCCTTGCAAATGAAATGTGTGCTGAAACACTGATTTCATTTTTTTTTTGCTAATGTGCAGCAAATCATGCTAATCTTAGAATTAAAAAAATAATGCAATGACGATGCATAATATATATCATATACCATATTAAAGGTATCATATCTGATCATATCTGTTTATAAGCTGAGAGATCAGCTGTTATTGTCATTGTAACCGATATCAATCTAATAATACCAAAAAAAGAAAAATACCAAACCTGAAACATGTATATTATTCAAAAACAAGGCTCTGGTGTTATCCTATTATCAATTACAGGAGTTGTTTTTTTACCTAGTTTGTTGAAAGCAGAGCACCAACCCGGAACAGAGCATTATGGCATCAAATCGAATCAAAGAAAAAGAACGAAGTCACTTATATCCCTTACAAAAGTTTAAGTGTCGACAGGATATTCCTTCACGGTGTTTCTCGAAAGCGTTAAGACCCTTCTTGACATTTTCTTACGCATGTCGTCCCGTCGTTTAGGAGCAGATGCCGGAGTGAACTGAGAGAGGCAAGTGGTACGGACAACGAGCACCTTGGGGAGACCTCAGGAGGAGCAGGAGGAGAACACCCGCGATTCCTTGGAGACGGGACAGAGGAGAAGACGGGGAAGATGGGGAGGAAGAAGATTCAGATTGCACGTATTATGGACGAACGCAACAGACAGGTGAGAGAGCACGGAGGAGGGTGGGTGCAGCGGGCGGGGGGGGGGGTGTTCTCTAGGTCGGCTGTTGGTCTAAACAGGAGGTGTTTTCTGGGTGGCTAGATAAGAAGTAAACAAACAGCACTTGCATTTGCATCCCTGTCGTCATGGGGACTTTCCATCGACGCTCAAATGCAATTAATAATGGCCGACCCCATTCCGACGCGGCTCAAAAAATGTATGATACCCCCCCCCCCGTTACTACAGGCCTTTTCTGGCACTCTTTCTCAAGCCGCGTCCCGGTGAAGCCGGCAAGGCCTGCTCGTACTCAGCAACCATATCAGTCAGTAGCTGGTATGGCAGGCCTGTAGCGGGTGGGGCTGTTTGTGCGTCCTCACGCGCGCGCGTGTGGCTCTCAGGGGAAGCTCTGTACCAGCGTCTGCTGACATCATTAGTCACAAGACCCTCACAAGTTTCTAGGACAAGGACTATATCGGATGCGGCACTTTTGCCTATAGATCGTGGCCATGACCAGGCGACTGCAGCAATTTTAAGAGCAAAAAAATAAGATACACGTACACACAAACAGGCCAGATGTGCACGCCAAATATTATTTTCTGTACAAGTCGAGGCAGCATTATGGGTAGAAAATGCAGCACAGAAGGAAGGTTGACACAAAATTACCGAAAATCAGGGAAGAGCTGCCGATTGTTGACTTAGTATACCTATAAGATGGACATTCACCCACAGACACACACAATGAGCTTCATTAAGGGGCACCCTGGGGTTTGAAAGAGCTGTTTAGTCCTGCTTTATGTAACCCACATTTGTCCAAATGCAGCTTCGTTGTATGTATTGAGAATCCAATAATCACCAAAAAATATATATAAAATTAATGAGAAAAGAGAAATAAATACAGGCAAGAGCTCATAAGAGTAGACACAAGAAAAAAATATATATCAGAAGAAGAAATTAATGTACATGAAAACCAACAAGTTATTAGCGAGTCCTGCCCTTTTATGGGATATTTGTGGCTCTATTTGGTACAATTTCCCGAGAAGGACTATTTGGTTCGTTCAGGGCGGCATGTTCCTTCTGAAAAGCTGAAACGATCAGGGTCTCTGAGGTGAAAATCATCATACAAAAAAGCAATTTAATTCAACAGCATTTGGAAAGGGGTTGGGAAGAGGAAAAACATAGTCTTAGCATAAAATAGCACCATGTACTCTGACGTGTCGCATTCGAGAAGCGAGACAGAGCCTGGTCTGATGATTGAACCATGTTTAATTCCTAAATGAGGCAATTTGCTGGACTGTTCTGAGGCTACAGGGACACACCATTCACCTGTGAGGCAAACAGACTGATGAGATCGCCAGGCCTCAGCCAATCACCACGCAGGGCATCTCTGGCTGCCGCAGTGAGGGCGAGAAAGGAGGCGAACCCAAAAAGCAGTGGCCTGGATCAGCCCCCCACTGCAGTAATACAGCCCCCTGTTAAATTAATGTAATCTGGGGGGTGGGCATCTAAATTATTGAGGGTGCTGGGGTCCACAGGAAGAAGTGTGGAAGAAATATGGACTCTGAAGGGTGCGTTGGACACCGTGGACCGCGCTGAATTAGATTTATGGGGGGGGGGGGGGGGGGGTGGACTTGGTGTAACACTGCTCGACTGTCCTCTTATTTATTTTCATTCTTTTTATTTTTATACAGAAGTGTTCCATCATCTCACGTGAAGGCTTACCCCACATTTAAACATGAGTAATGCGAAATTAAAGTGACTTCAGTAAAAATAAAAGAACACAACTTTCATTTCATCAAAATCTTTTTTCGGGGTAAGATTTAGTATCTAAATAAGGTTGATGTTATTTTAACATACAGGACTCGTACAGAATGCAAAAACCGGTCAGTATAACAGTGTTGTTTTGAAAAAAACAGCATTACTTATTGCAGGATATTCAGATATTAAAAGTTGTACTTCATTTACTGCGTATCTGCCTATCTTTAAATATGCTTATGCTTTTTATAAAACAATTAAAAATAAAGTGAAACGCTCTGGAGACTAACGCAGTAAAAAGTACTGAATGAAGCAGCAGGATTAAATAACAGGGTTGCTTATTAAAACCACAGCCGTTTGCATGTTGCTGGAGGGACACACTGAAAATCATTAAGTGTGTTAGGATGCCACAAATGCGTTTGGTAGAATCAGTCACAAAGAATAATAACAGGCAGAAAAGAGAGACGATCACTACGTTTCCAGAAAGGCCCCTGATACTGTTGGCTTAATGATCGTCTGCTCCTAAATGAGATTCTTTTTTTTTTTACACAGAATTACTTTTAGTTGTTTTGGCTCGCTGACACTCCGTGAATCCCAAACCAGAAGTGGAGATTTCATTGTCCGTGCCGGGGAATTAGTTTGAGTTTAGTTTAGGATCTGACCATTTTCAAATCTCTAGAAAGCAGCGAGAGTCGGCATCGTGCGTACGAGGAAGTTTGCCCGTGTTCGGTGAAAGAAATCAAATTGCTGCTCAGTGCAATGAAATATACATCTGCTAACCAGAAGCGAGATTTCATGAGGCCCCTCCCCCCCGACCCCCCATGAGTGCGCCCAGCCTTTCAGGTTTAAACCAAACTCTGAATCAAAGGCCAGACAGCGTTAAGCCCTTTGATGACAATGACATCTGTAAAAACCTGTTTAGTTTTTTCGTTTCAGTTTGTTGCTTTTTCTTCAGGCTGCTTTCTCTGTCTTCTGCTTACTTAAATTCTGAAACAGGAAGGACGGCAGCCATACTGATGCTAACGCGTTACGGCCATGATTCATTCAAACCACCATGCTGCTGAAGCTCGGCTTTGACTCACAGATTTAAGCAACGCTTTGTTTCCTTTTTTTATTTATTTGTTCCTTAAATTTTTCCATTATATCTTTTACGTAACACTTCACAAGTACCAAAGAAAAACAAGCTTTTTTCTCTTATCCCATGTGAAATACTGCAGTTTCCCCAAGTACCAGCAACAGAACTCAAAATATTTCCTTCGGGATTTTTTTATTATGATATCTTTCAAATCTCCATCAGGATTTTCGCCATCTTGACTCCTGTAGAAAAGAATCACGTTGGTATCTAATTGTACCGGGATTACGTCAATCAGTGTCTCAGAAAACCCCTTTCATTACCTCTTCCTATCTGGTAATTGTTTTTTTTTTTTTTCCTTCGCGAGCCTTGGATTCACATCGTGAGCCTTACAAAACAAATCGTAAGAGCAGATGTTGCCACAGTGCCGCGCACAGTGCAGCTGAGAGGGCTCCTCGTCACTCACAACATCCCCGGCGATTCGTGGTGCGTGGCGAGCTCGCGGCCATCGCTCAGGCAGCACCACACTCTATGGGTGATTCGAGTGCATATCGGTTTGTTCAGGAAAGGCAGAATGACTGACCCCCCCCCCACACACACACTCTCCGGGCCGCCATGCAACATCAGCCTCAGTAGCACACGCTGACCCCCGTAGACTCAGCGTGTAACCCGATATGGCTTAAAGCCACGCCGATGGCCAGGCAAACGAGTGGCCGCCACCCAGGGCTCTGCCAGCTATAGGGCCCATGCCGGGGTGCGTATCACAGCAACGCATCTGCCTGCATAGCTCACTGGGGGGAGGGGGGGGTTGATCGAGGAAACCCAAAGGGGAATACGCCCGGGGGGTGCAGGATGACCACTGACAGGAAGGAGGGAGAGACACGTAGCCGAAACTCCCCCCTGCCAGGCCCTCCCATACCAGGGTGTCAGAAAACCACATTTATTTATACCCTGGTTGTTGTTTATGTGTGAACCTGCATAGGCGAGAGAGCAGGAGTGTCAGAGAGAGAGAGAAAGAGGGAGAGGGAGAGAGATTGAGTGCCGTGACAGTGAAAGGGCGGCTAAATCTACGTCAAATTAACGATGCAGAATAATCAAGGCTCTCTGATCTGTTCTGTTCCTTGTTTTTTGTTCCGGCATTCCATATTTTGGGATCGCTTTCCTTGGATTGCACAAAAGGACAGCCTTAGTAAAGTTGATGAAATGCTTTAAGGCATTGTGGAGGATCTTTTCAATCTTTTCATCGGAAAATGCAAAATATAATACTGCAATGCGTATTCACCAATATGTATTATTATATATGGAGAGGATTGCTATTACTTCCGTTCATTCATACATACATCTTCAGTACCTCTTATCCAGTGCCTGGCTGGTGAGAGAATCCCTTGATGTATTATTATACAGAAGGGTGTATGTATATATATATATATATTAAGGCCAAAATACACAGAAAGTTTGCACGAAATTCTCTGAGGGCCCCACCTGACCTTGCCAAAGTAACGGTGTTCACAGCACGCGGGGGTTCACGAAAGTGCGCAGGCATGGGACAGGCGGCTGTCTCCAAGGACCTCCCCCCCAACCCCCCAGGCTAACAGGAACGCAGGACGGGAGGTGGGATAAGCAGAAGCGAAGCCTTTGTGAAGGGGGAAGCAGCCTAGCGCTTCCTGTTATGGCAGGAAACACATACAAATATGCTTCCTGGCCTCTTCTCTGGCAGGGAATGACGATATTGTTGACCTCTTTCTCTTTCTTCTTCTTTTTTCTTTTGTGCCAGAGGGACAGTGGGGGTCTTGGGAGCCCCCTGGTAAACATGCTTGTCTTCAAGAACCTTCTTTGTACCTGCTTTTAGAGAAGCCTCTTAGATGCCATGTAGGAGCTAAACTCGGCCCTGACTGAAAATGAGATGAGTGTCGCTTCACATTCTCTCTCAAATTGCTAATTCTAGCAGTGGTGGAGGGCTGGGCCTGGATTATCCATGAGGAGAAAAGACATCAATACGACATGACGATTCTGGAGAAGAGAACAGCTCTCCACGATGAGTTAGTATACGCTCGGCAAAAACCACTACGGAGTACGGAGTGAGGCGTGCACTTACTTACCTGCAGAGATGAAAATGTCACGAGCATCTAACTGGCCAGCGGCTGTGATTTAGCTTTTCGCTGGGACATCCAAGTGCCCTAATCCCTTTCTTTACAAACTGCAGTGTTACACAGAATGGTTTCTTACTTTCAGACGCATGGGTTTAAATGTTTAGCACTTTCAAGAATGTGTGGAAACCAATTGTCACCATATTGGCTGCTGGCTTATCGTCGCCATCAGCCTCGTAAAGATTGTTGACGCTGTCAGACTTGTGAAGATATGAGACGGAACAGAATAGATGCATAACTTCAACCATGACATAAACTGTGGGAGAAAAGTAGTTTGTATTGAGCCCTTTTTTAATGGTCGTTTCCCACCAATCGCTACAGGCGCACAGTACTGAGAGCGAGTGGTTACCACAGAGCAGAATTCCGCAGCTCAAATGAGGCTGCAGGAGGAAACGTCACAGAGACGAGGAGCAGTCATTTGCCGTGACCTGGGTCATATTTACTGCCTGATATCATGAACGTGTGACTGATTTAATGTGTTAGAGTAAACCTTAGACGCAGGACACACATTCAACTGCAGAGACAAAGATCCATTGCGTAAAATATTTTACTGCCGTGATTTAAAATGTCATCATAAACCCAGATGAAAAAGAAGTGGATGGATGGATGTATTTCAGGTGATTTTTATAGTACATGTAGTCATGGCAATATATTTATCTGTTCATCCAGCCATCTCTTAATCTGTGTTAATCTTACTGCTCCAGGTCAGGGGTCATAGTCGTAAGGAGATGATAATTGTGAAATACTTGTTTTGCAGTAGACACTCTGTAGATAGATAGATAGATAGATAGATTGATTGATTTGACTATTGTTTGGGACATTTTGTCCACGGCATATTGTTATTAAATATCTTGTTGCTGGCTGCCTTCAGCTTGCATAGCTGTTGGGTTCCAGACAACTGTCTAGCTTTTCACATTTTGTGTGTGTGTGTGTGTGTTTTTTTTTTTTATATATATATATATATATATATATATATATATATATATGTTACACTGTGGGGATCGAACCTGTTATTTTGATGGTGTGGGGGGCACTATTTGATCCTCACAAGGGGAAATTCTATTTTATAAAACTCTGCATTCAATTACAAGGGGTTTTCCTAGAAATGAATGGATGATCCCCACAAAGATATGAATACAAACCTGTGTGTATGTGTGTGTGCACGCACACGCGTGTGAGGTCCCACCCGTCGCGGCTGCTATTCGGCTGTAACTCCGGCCCCCATCCCGTGCCTTTTTGGCGTGAGTCTCGTCCCAGCGTGCAGACTACTGGGCTTAACCGGTGTAGCCTCCTGGAGGGTGCGATCGGCACCGCGCGTGTGACCGTGACGTCTGTGCCGACGGGGGCGGGGGGGGGGGAGGAGGCAGCCCACCCCGGTGCCGCTCATCAGATGCATCCGATTCCTGTTACGGAGATGATTTATATCTGAACAGTAACGGCATCTGAGCACCCAGAGAGATGGCCTTTTGAAAGCGGGTTAGTTAGCTGGTATGAATTATTATTAACCTGGTTAAAGGGATGTGGTGGGGTTATACACCAGGCCTGGCAGGAACTGAGTTGTCACCCACTAAGACGTCACCCACGGAAACTCCTGGCCCAGTCCCTCCCCCCACAGTGAGCTGGGGGGGGGGGGGGGTGCAGCAGTCCTTGTGCATTTTTAAAAATTAATCGCAGAAATGGACTCAAACAGTCGAGTCAGCCGTGTGCTGATGCTCCAGCCGCCCCCTCTCCGCTGGGGGGGAACACCCGGCTCGTTTTTCTGCCTCGCCGGGTAGTGGCACCTCCTGGGAAAGAACAAAAAAAAAAAGTCCTTCGCGTGCTGGCAGCACCCCCCCGAAAGGGCATACCTGCTTCTCAACACCTTATTTCCTCCAGGAAACGGCTTCATTCAGGGCACAGAATGCACCTCCATGGCAGATTTATTTATTTATTTTTTAATTATTCATTTGAAAAGAAGTTATAAGAAGCTTTTTTGGATTATTAGTTTAAAAAATATGCACAATTAGTCTAATTACACAAGAACTTAAAATAATAATTATGATAATTAAAAAAAAAAAAAAAAAACGGGGCAAGAACTGACCTCTCTTTCCTTTGCGGTTCGTCCCGCTCCAAGCATGATTCATTCTCACTTGCATCAGAGGCCAGGTACCATGCAGTGCGGACATGCAGAAAGGGGAAGATGTGACTTTCTGTGACATTACTCATTCTGACGCCGCTGTCAGTCACAAAATGCCCCATGTCCAGGCTAAATATATTCCCCTTATTTTTTTTCCCCATCATATTTGGTTTAAAACACTTTCAGTTCTGTTATTAAATGCAATACATTGATTTCTAATCCTTTCGGTTTAGGATGAAATCGACCGGGCTTAATTGCCTGGGCGCTGTTTATCTCGCATTGTTTTCTGCGCCGGCGGTAATTTAGTATGCAGTGTAAACAGACTGGGCAACGCTACACATGAATAAATGAAAGGCATATGACTCTTAACAGCTCCCAGTTTTATTAGGATCGTTTTTAAATCGACGCTGCTGAATTAAGCACATTGAGTTACACGTCGCAAATGGGTGCTGGCCGCGATCTTGTTTTTACACCGTTTGCTGTAGTTCGTCTACAAGTCAGACGTCAAGATCGCATTACTGACACCGACAAAATGATGTTAATAAGGAAAAAAAAACATTGGTGATACAGGATGATAATAATAATAATAGGAGAAAATAAATCAAGAAAATGATTATGTATTGCAAAAAGACAGCACGCTTAAGATTCGTTTTGGACTAAAGCGTCAGCTGTTTGATTTTTAAAAGTGAGTTTTACGCTTCTCGCGTTAATCCGAGGTCGGGATCTCGCTGGCGGGGGCTGAGGCCCGGTCCCCCAGCTGCCCGGTGCCCGGCCGAGCACCTATCCCCTGCCCCGTTTCCTGTGCCAGCATAATACCGGGCTGCCGCCGGCTTACAAGCGCGGATAACCGGACGAGGGGGGAGGGAGTCAATTCGCGGGGCATGAACTTCACCTTGGATTTGTCATTTTCTAAATTTAGTGCAACCCCTCGTAGGCAAGATCTCCGCTGGCGTTTAATAGGTGGCGTTTGGGATGGAGGAGTGCGGTGTACAAGCGGAGGGGGGGTCGCTGTCACGCTTCTGTGGCTGCAAGTCTGTTTAAAGCCGTTTAAGTGCAAACCGCTTCGTGTAAAACGTTTGTCATTTATTCAAGATTGTCCTGGAGGGATAACACCTGGCCAACGGGACGATCCTGTAGGGATATCATCATAAACTGCAAATAGACAACTGTAAAGACAAGGGGGCGCGAGGGACCCCGCAAGCTATTCATGCGTACCAAAGAAATGGTTTGGAATTGGTTTTATTTAAAGGTTTTTAAAATCATAGATGATTTTTATTAAAAATAGCCAGCAAAAAGCTCGCCTGTTGTATGTGCCATTCACAGAATACGTTCATTGAATTCACCGAACCTCCTTGATGCGTTTAAGCAGCTGTGAATGAACCTATTTTTATTTTCTTTGTCCCGGTAGCTGTCTTGGGCCCCAAAGGTCCCAAAAATAACTGTCTGGCCTATAAAATGAAGTGTACTCAGCACTGGGTACCAGTAAAAACTCTATAGACTTTCTACTGGACTTTTTACATTAACTATTCGTGTCAACCTTCACGATGTCATAAATATTGTACGATAATCATGAAATAAGATTTCTTTTGGCTATGGAAAATCATTTATCTTTGTGCTATTGATGTTTGTGTGAATGAAACATGCTTTCGTTGTTTAAGATTGGCTTTTGCGGCAACACTGTTGGATTTACATATTTTTTAAAGTTGGACGCATTTGCTTTTCCAGGTGACGTTCACGAAGAGGAAGTTCGGCCTGATGAAGAAGGCCTACGAGCTGAGCGTGCTGTGCGACTGCGAGATCGCCCTCATCATCTTTAACAGCACCAACAAGCTCTTCCAGTACGCCAGCACCGACATGGACAAGGTGCTGCTCAAGTACACCGAGTACAATGAGCCGCACGAGAGCCGCACCAACTCCGACATCGTCGAGGTGAGTACCCCCTACTGTCCGCCCCAACCCTGCATCTGATATGTCGCTGTATGTCTCATCTTTGGTTGAAGGTGTTTTATTGGGCAGCACCGTGGCCTCATACTGGCCAGACTGGGGGGACTGGATTGCACTGGTCTGCAGTTTGTATGTCCTCCTGGTGTCTTCATGCGATTCCTCCAAGTATGCTGGCTTCCAGCTTCCTCCCACAATCAAGTATTAGTCAGATGACTTAGTGTCTCTAAATCGCCCATAGTGATGGACTGGCTTAGTGGTCAGCCTGTCCCTGTCCCCTGCTTTGTGTCTTGTGATTCCTGGGAGAGACCCCCCCCCCACACACACACACAGGATCAGTGCTTAGTGGAGACAGATGGATAAATGGGCTCACTATTTATATAAGGGGTGTGTTAGGCGAGTAGCATTTGACCATTGAGTCCGGGAAATATTACGTTGAAGGACATTTTGGAGTCTTTGAATCTCTAAAATCTGCAGTTGTAAACATGGTCGACTTTAATAGCTTTAAATGTTTGATAGGACAGTTTTGAGGATCTCTGGTGTCGTTCTGAAACTTCGAGAGGTGAGGGGCTGGTAGATACCGGGTGTGAAATCAGTTTCCCTTAAGCCGCGTTGGGGGAGCGCTGAACGGGCTTAGGTGAACTTAAGAGGACGTCTTGGGTATTACTGAGTGTCTTGGAGGTGAGGGTTACGCAGACCAGGTGGCGCCCAGAGCCAGGGTGGCCGACATGTGGACCCCCCCACCGACCAGATCAGCAGGCCGCAGGAAAGGTCATGGGGCAGGTGCTCGCCATGTGGATCACAGACTCGCCGTCTCGCTGGGGCAGCTCTCAATCTGACGTGGCCAGCCATTTTCCTGGGGCTTAAATTTCGTTGTCGCGGGCGGGGAGGGGGGAACTAGCTGCAGGTTGGGCCGTGACACTTGTGATCCCTGACTTTCGTGTTAGAGGGGAGGCGACAGCATTAAAAACACTCCAGGTCTGATGGATCGTCAGAGACCTGAGCATTTGTGTGTTAATTGTGTGTGTGTGTGCGTACGTATGTCTCTCAAACCAGACCCCCGTCCCTGCCAGAACCTGCCGTTCGCTCCCCTGGCCTTCTCTGATAGCAAGCGCAAGGAGCAGAGTCACACAGCCTTGTCACACAGCCTTGTCACACACCTCATGACACTCGACTTCCATTTAAGCCATTACGCCCCTGAAAAATGCAGCCCAACCCCCTGAAATATTCTACATATGAGCTTGTGATGCCGATTAGATGAAGAATCGGCTACAGTTCACTAGCGTTTTGTCTTCAGTTTTTTTTAGTTAGTTTTAATATGAAAAGACGTGGGGTCCATAGGTCTTGGACATGAAGTCAGATCAGAGCCTAATTGTCGGCTGTATAAAGCAGATATAGAGGCGAACGAGATGAGACCATGGAGAATCTGCCCATCATGAGTGACGTATAATAAGCCTGATACTTTTCACCTTTATAACATATCAAGCAGCACTCCACCGGATTGCGGGAAATGAAAATATCCCTGCCGGCCGTCAGAGGGGGGCCGCACCGGGTGCCGTGGACAGAGAGATCTCACGGCGGGGGACAGCAGGGATGCCGGAAAGCAGCTGACAGCGTGTCGCTCCCGGTTTCACACACCGGGAGTTAAGACGGACCAGGAGGCGCGGCTGGTGGCGGAGGGTGTAACGGAGCGAGCAGAGACGGGCCGATGTCTCAGCCGGCGCGGCGGGGGGGCCTGAGATGTGGCGAGGAGCGGGGGGGGAGGTTAACTGTCAGGGTTCCACCGCCTGCCGTTCAGCTGCGCCCCTTCTTGAAAGTTTTCCTCATGCCCCCGGAGAGTCTCATCCCCAGAGCAGCCAGCGACGGGTGTTGTGGGGGGGGGGGGGATTGGGGGAGGGCGTGGCGCGTGGGCGGCTGAGCCCAGTAGCCTGGGCCGCATTAGCGAGGAAGCTACATGCAATTAGCACGTCTCTGGCTGACAGTTAGCGACGTCGGCTCAACGGCGAAACGGGGGCTTGTGAGAGCTCCCCCCTGCGATGTTTATGTCTCAGAGAGCCCGTCCCAGGGCAGCCTTTCAGCAAGGGAAACAGCGGCCTCCCCCCCCCCCATCAAATCACACGCTCGCACAGACGCACGGATCCACGCGGTGATGGGGGCTGCCTCGTGAGTCTGCTTGGAAAAAGCGACTGAGCCGTCGGAGATGATTAACAGCCGCGAACGTGTCTCATCTGCGGGCCGGGGCGGCAAACAGCTTCCAGAGGTGAAAATAAACTTCAGACGTGTCTTTCACAGATCTCCAGCTTCAGTGGGAAAAAATAAACAGGCCACTCCTTCCTAACTCCGCTATAAGTCGCTACCAGGAGGAATTTAAGCATCTTCAGGAACCAGTGGCCGGCAGGATTTCAGTCCCTTTAGTTATTAATATATAAACACACAAGTATATATAGTATATAGAATGTATATGTAGTGCATATGCTCTGTATATATAGTATTTAGAAAATAACTGTAGTACAGCAAGCCAATATCAGATAACAAGCACGTAGATCCTCAAATAAGCAATTGCTATTTATGCAAGATATTTGAAGTCATATAAACGGTTAACAGCTGAAGCTTATGCTGTTTTTCCTCTGGGGAGGGATGTTTTCACCTGGCAAAAGCACAGCGTGCGGGGAGCAGTAATCAATCAGCTCTAAGTCTCTAACTAAGCGTTTTTTTTTTTTTCTTTTGTTTTGTGAGTTTGTCACTGCAGCGTTCGGAACATTCTGTGAGCCGCTATAACGTAACGAGTCAGCCTGAGCAAAAATCCGGCTGCTGTCAGGGTGCTGCTCCGGTTCGCTTCAGAATATCCGCCATCTCGCCACATCACACGCGGCGAGCGTACAGGCCATCCCTGCTAGCTCTCTGCTAGGAATCAACGTCCGTAATTAGACTCGGCGTCTTTATATTAAGCTCTATATATTGTCACAGTTAATGTGTGCTGTGTGTCTTTGTTAAAGCAGCCTAGCTTGCTTGTAATCTTTGGCTTGAGATTAAAAAAAACAAAAAAAAAAAACAACTAATCGGGCAGGCGCTTTCTGAGCTGGGAAATATCCAGAGAACAGGAATTGCTTTAGGGAATATGAAGAAACCTTCAGCTGTGCATGAGATCCGATGTGGACCGATTTTAATTTTGGTTCAATGTTGTTTGTTTTAGAAAAAGATATATATTCATAAGGTCCAGCAGTAAGTATTCTTGGGCTGAGTCATGGTGTTGAGTCAAACCCTTTGAGGTTTCAAGTATCTTGCTTATTTTCGATATACTCCATAATTTGTGTGTGTGTGTGTGTGTCTGTGTACTCTGGATTCCTTCCAAAGCCCTTTATATGCTTTTATTGATACCAACATTACTATGAAGTGACAGAAGGAGAGAATACATGAAGCAGAAGTCAGTCCCTGAAGCAAACAGGGGGCTTACGCAATGGTGAGATTACACTGCCGACTGGGTT
>JAODJU010000119.1:28555702-28590304 GCA_026776725.1 Gnathonemus echidnorhynchus | reverse complement strand
CCGGAAAATTTTTTTGGGGGGGGGGGGGGGGGGGTGCATTTCACTTGCAAAAGAGAAAGGGTTAGCGGATGGTGACTGTCCTCTGATCTCTGACCCGTCTCGAGGCCTCATGACGACCCATGTGACTGGGCTCGACACCGTTCCTGTGTCGCGGTGACAAGCTCCGCCAAGGACACGCGTGTGAAAAGGAAACTGGTGTCGAGCCAAACTGTAAAATAATAAGAAAATCAAAATGGAAAATCCTCGGAAGCTCTCAGTTCATGAGGTCCGGTCTCGTTACGAAATCCACGCGCTTGTTAAATCCCCCGCCAGCCTCGATGCGGAACGAGTGAGGTTTCGCTTCGCGGCAGAGACGGTAATCTGACTTTGCAAAAGAGGACCCAAGTTTTAAACCCAGGAGGGGGGAGTATGAGCTGAGGTGTGGTTTGTTTTGGTTGCAGCGCCCCCCCCCCCCCATCTTCACGACAGTGTGCCGGCTGGCACGCCGTCTCGCCCGGCTCCGGGACGCGACTCGCTCTGTGTGCTAAAGCGTGACAACTTAACCTGATCCGTAAGGGTGCCTTCCCTCCTCCACGCTTCTGCTTTAGCAGAAGAGAAACAGATTGTCCGTAATCTTTTGCAGAAGCACATTCCCGTGAACTTTAACGTGCCCCCCTTCCGCCACTTGACTGTTTTCCATGGCGCTGAAATGGTGCTCTGCTAACTCCTATATGCAGCTGTTGTCTCCTTCAGCTCCGTTCCTCTCTTTTCAAGCGGGCAGAGAGATGGACGGAGGTGCCGACGAGGACCCGAGTGACCTCAGCTTCTCACCACCGTTTGCCCTGTTTCTGCAGGAAATGGGTATGGAAACCATCGCAACTCCCCCGGCCTGCTGGTCTCGCCGGGGGGCCTGGGCAAGGGCATGCAGGCCAAGTCCCCCCCGCCCATGAACCTAGGCATGAACAACCGCAAGTCGGACCTGCGCGTCCTCATCCCGCCCGGCTCCAAGAACGCCATGCCCTCTATCGTGAGTAGACACTCCGCAACTTCCATGTGCAGCCGACCCGTCCCAAGTCAAGCACCTCTTTTGTTTTCCTCCACTGTTTTTTGTCCTCGTTTGTTCTTATACGTTCCCTTTCCATCTGTCTCTTAGCTAAGATTTTGTATGTCATGGCAGCGTGGGGTTCTGAGAAAGACATAGTAACGCACTATAAGGTTCGGGTCACCCTGTCCGCAACACTGGCACTGCCGTTACATCGGACGTCCCTTGGAGAAGCTACACACATGTTAGATTTATGCCGGGCCCCGCCCCCAGTCCCCCCCACCCAAAACCACGCAGCCACCAATCACGCTAATTTCAATTTATCGCCCCTCCTTTTCATTGCCGTCAGTCTGAGGATGTTGACCTGCTATTGGTAAGTGGGACAGCGAAGATTAGAGCCCATCCTTAAATTGACATTTAAGAGGCAGGGAGCCTGGGAGAAATTAAATAATTTAGATAAATCAGCAGGGCTTCGCTTTTATAACAAAGCACGAATGTGGTCCCGTGGTCTGTGGCATGTGGATCATATTTGGCTGCCGTAGGAGCTTGTTTGAGTCGAGGGCGACACCTAGTGGTACATAGCAGTAGGCACACTTGTCCCCACCTGTCTGCTGTCACCCCATCAACTTTTTACTTTCCCCACTTGTAACAGCTGCGCCATTATCTCCAAATCTGTTTATATATTGAAATAAAGGTAAAAGATCAGAAGGAGTTTGTTTAATCTCATCGACCTCACATCATTCCTGTCACCCTGCACAATAAAGGAACCTTACCAAGACCCTGTTACCAAGGAGACAGTGATGTATGGGTTACTATAGCTACAGTGAGACCTCAGGGTTGGCAGAGATCAGCATGATTTATTCATTTCAATGCATTTGCATCCTGTTGATTTGTTTCAACTTTATAAAAGGGCATATATACTGTTTATTGTACATCCACAGTGATATTCGTGTGCTCACTTTTATTGCAGAACCAGAGAATAAATAACTCGCAGTCTGCACAGTCATTGGCTACGCCGGTTGTTTCTGTAGCAACGCCAACTCTGCCAGGTCAAGGAATGGGAGGGTACCCATCAGCCATCTCAACTTCTTATGGTACTGGTAGGTATAGCTGCTCTGACTATAGACATTAACAGCACTGGAGGTGATACAGGGGCTAACTGTTTGAGCCCTGTTACCTGGCAATGTTGCCGGCCACAGGCAACCAGGTGAGACATAGGACAACTAATCGAGGCTACAAACAGTTGGCGACAACCAATCAGAGGAAAGCAAATCTATTGCAAGGGAGACAGACATCGCAAAGATGGCTGCTGAAGCTCCAAGTCGGTCATGTGATCGGCTGCTAGCATCGGTCACTGAAAACTAAATTGTCCAGATGGAAATTTGTTGCCCATTTTCAATGGGAATGTGCCCTAGCAGCCATCAATGCCCAAAAAGTTGCCCCCTGTATCCTCACCTTAAGGCTCGAGTCAATCAAAGCCACTCAGAGTGAACTTCTACTGACGAGTTCCACTTGGTTTGTGCCTGGTTTCTGAACAGCTTCAGATTGCTTAAAAACTATGAATTATTATTTATTGCAGATTACTGTTCTTCTTGTACTTTGCAATAACCTATGGTTGTTTTGTTCCGATTCAAAACAAACATATACTTGATTAAGTTCAGAAGTACTATGTGTTTGTCAAATTTTAGATTATCCTTCTAACCTTTTCACTGAGCCAGTGATGCTATGGAGACCTTGGGGCTGGATCAGGGGATAAGAGCCTGTCTTTCAGAGTAAATATCATGATGGTGGAGTGTCACAGTTTTAATATCTGTGACACAGAGAACACACAAGATCTATTCCTCGTAAAAACCCAATTGCACTCTCAATAGAAATGTCTAAATGATGTCATAGGGTCATAAATGATGCAGTTCTTTATTTAGGGTACGTTAAATGCAGTTTCCTTTGGGCACACAGGAAATCGTCTAAATATTAACTAATTTCAATTAATATTGTGCAGTTTCCCTTTAACGTGTTTCAAATGTTATGAATTGTATAGTAATAAGGTTTTTTATGTAGATTAAAAATGTGACAAACATACTATAAACAGTCCCTGGGGGCATTGAAAGCAACTGAAGGGTATTGGGGATTTGTTCTTTTCTCGGCGTAACATGTCACGTCACCCCGCCCCCCACAGAGTACTCCCTCAGCAGCGCGGACCTGTCGTCCCTCTCGGGCTTCAACAGCGCCAGCGCGCTGCACCTGGGCTCGGTCACCGGGTGGCAGCACCAGCACCAGCAACAGCAACAGCACGTCCAGAACATGCAGCACTCCACCCTGGCCCATCTTGGGTAAGCGACCCGGGAGGCACCCGGGGTCCGCGCTCAGCGACTAGCTGTTAGCCACGCCCGCTCAACACCCCCTCGCGCGACACGCCCATCCAAGGCCGCGCTTCTCCATTGGCTCTGAGTGCCGGCCATGTGACCAATCACCTCCGGGACGGACCCCGTTGGCCGCTTTAACTCTCTTGGCATGCTTAGCTACTTCTCGATGAACATCTGGCAACCCGAATGAGGTTACTGTATGAGCACGAGGCAGCGCGTCTCAGATTAAAGTGGGGGGGTTTAAATACATATTTGGGCCCCACATCTAGGCCCCCCACTCTCAGCGGCAAACAAAAGCGAAAGGCCGACCCAAAAGAAGGGCATAATTAAACCAGTGGTTGGCGTAATTTGGGCCTCAAACACATGAAGCCATCTGGTTTGGATAAAGTCCCCTTGTATTAATAAAGCATCTGTCCCAAAAAATTACAGCCAGCGCCCCCGAAATCTTAGACTCCTGAAAGCCAAGCCACCGTGGGTAAACAAAAAAACAAGAAAAACAAGTTCACTCTGAACAAACTCATGGCCCGCGGTTGATGCGAAATTTTGGTGTATCTGTACTCAGCCGAGAAAATAAAATATATAAAATATGGTTTTAACTTTTTTGAAAGACAGAACGTACAAAATGAAAATCAAAGGATAATTTAAAAATTGATATTCTAGGCTTGTACAAGTATTTTATTTGTAGCTAACTCAAAACGCTCCATTGCAGTTCAGGGGGATTGTAGGAGTACATCTGCTTCTATGTAAGAGACTTAATATCGAGAACTAATGGCTGAAATTGATCAAGTAGAACAGCGAAAGGCTCTTCTTGATAAGTCCCTCTCCGTAGAGGGCAGAGGATTCTGAGTGTCTCAAGTGTACCGACAATGCTACTTTCTTGTGTTTTGCAGAGCAGTATGCAGTTATCATATGAACATTTCTTAACACTCGCATGGTTTTATGAAGTCTTTGCACTGCGCGTGTGCCTGTGCGTGTAAGTGTCTGACTGTGTGGCGGACGAATGCCGTTTCCTCACCCTGTAACCGAGTTTCCTTCTCTTCTACAGAAATTGCAATAGCACTCACTTATGTCAGAGTTCAAATCTATCCCAGCCCTCTGCCCAAAGCCTGCACATCAAGTCCGAACCTGTTTCTCCTCCTAGAGATCGCTCCGCGGGCTACCCGCCGCCGCACCCGCCGCCGCCGCACCCGCACGCCCCGCTGCCGTCGCGCCAGGACGCGGGCCGCTCGCCCGCTGACAGCCTGAGCAGCTGTGGCAGCTCGTATGAGGGCAGTGACCGGGATGAGCAGCGAGGCAGCGAGTTCCACTCGCCGCCGGGACTGACGCGCCACTCCCCGGAAGAGCGCGGGAGCCCCACCGTCAAGCGCGTGCGCCTGTCTGAGGGCTGGGCCGCGTGAGCAGAGCGGACTCTCTTATTGGCCGGCTGACCGACACCAGGGCTCCGCCCCCTTGCTCGCCGCATGCTTCGGAAGGAGCCATGTTTTCTAAATTTAACTTTAGTATTGTAATTCTTTTTATTTTATTAATATTATTATTATTATTATTATTTTTCAGAGTGTGTGTGCTATACATATTACAGTGTTTTGGCGGACAGTCAGGGGTGCAACGTGTATAGGAGGCAGGTATGCGGACAAAAAAAATTTGTACGTGCGTACAAAGCGTATTTACGGGAACGAACAAGAAGTCAGGTACTCTGTTTTGTAGAACTACTTTTCACAGCGGTGATATGGCGTGACTCGGCCGAGTAAACGAATGGAGGCGTATGCGTGCACTGGGCCAGTGGGCTGGCTGTCCTCGCCACTGCTAGCGCCCCTCGCAGGCAGGAAGGCAGACCCGTGCAGGATTCGCAGCACAATAGACAATGTCATGTTGCAGGTTCAACGTATTTATGTAAATAGAGGGAGGGAGGGGGGATCAGGGGTTTCAATGCTGCAGAACTTTGCAGATTTATTAACGAGGAAAAAAAAAAAAGTATTAAAGGAAAAAAAAATGCAGATATGCAAAATTTGAGGAATTACACAGGTATACCTGCAAGACCCACAGCTGGGGGCCACAGCAAATAAGATGTGTCTCTTGTAGTATGGAGCCTATTGGTTTTTGGATTTGGACGGAATCCAGTGAATGTGGACCATACTTTTCACTTGAGAGCCAAGTCGCTCACATGCTAGGAGTCTGGGTCACGCGTAGACGTGTTCAGTATGAGAGGGTCTAATGAGACATTTTGCTTATATTTTCATAAAAAAGAAAATTTAAACAAAAAAGAGGAATCGAAATGCAAAGCATTTGTGGCTTTTTGTAGTTTATATAAGCCAGAATGTGTTTTTGATAGCTTTGCTAACGTTAAAAAAAGAAAACCTAGAGGTTAAAAAATGGGCTTTTTTTGTATAGAAAGAACAACCCTAAGCCATGACAACAGAAAAAAACAATGCTTTGCTGAACAAGTAACTGTTTTTTCTTTGTAGAGTTTTTTGTTTGTTTGTTTGTTTTTAAAAGCGTATTTCTAATTATATATAATAATATTAAGAATCTTTAAAAATCTGTGAAATTAACATGCTTGTGTATAGCTTTCTAATATATGAGTATATATAATAATTATGGTTATAGCAAACATTGTTTTATCTAATTAATGGGGTTATATATGTGCATTTGCACATGTTGTCAGTGCTGTTTCGATAGACCTACAAACGAACCATTCAGGGGTGAAATTAGTTTAACCTTAATAAGCAGCTGCATAAAATGATCTGAATCTTTGTTTTAAAAAAATGACTGATTCACGGAATGTCACTATTGTGGAATCTGGCTGGCTGTATTCACTGCAGGTGAGACATACATAAACAGATGCACAATGCTTCCATGTTTAACGTGTTTGGCCAACGATAAAACGTGTTTTTTTTTTTTGTTGTTGATACCCGAAAGCCTCTCTCTGACTAACAAAAGGACTGCTGGTGATGAAATGGCAAGAAACTTGACCTGTTTGTGCGGCGGTATGTTGCGTTTCCATAACAGAGGTATACATTTAGGTTACAGCGCCACCACCTGGGTGGAGAAGATACAAACAGTAATTTTTGTCAAATTACCCAAAATACATCTAATGTCATTGTTTTCCTCCTTAGCCAAAATACATTGAATTTGTTCAGCATCATGTAACATGCATTGTAATTTTGTTTCGTTTGTATCTTAACTGAGAATTTGGACACTGTCAGCTGTTTCTGTGGAAGGTTGCTGTGTCGCTGTATGGATTTTGATGAGTGAGGCCAGCCGCTTTCCATTGGACCCCAGTGTAATATGACAGATTCGAACCACACTGTCAGGAACTGACAAGCTGTGAAAAAGCACATCTTCTGATCAACCAGCAGGCATGTCACTGTCTGCCTGCTTAATTCTGAATCCGGCGTATCTCAGATGTTTTGCTGTTGCTTTGTGCAGTTTATACACATTGTCAGCGATCATACTCTGTACATGTGCTGAAGATCAAGGGGGCTGAGCCCTCAGCATCTTAGCAATAGTATTTATAAAGGTTCACTGTTGTTATTAATTCACATACATTCAGTTGTTATGATCAGTTCAGGTTACGGATGGATGCACGCAGGTCACATATAAAGGATAAGTTTGTTTTATATCTACAGACACCCACCGAACAGTATTTATTATTGCATACACAACTCTTCAAAAAATGCTTTCATGTATGTTCATTCTGTGCGATTCTTAGCGGAAGAGGCTACATTTAAATAATTACATGTAGTTTTAAGTGTAAACTAAATATAACAAATATGTTTTTACTGCAAGCAACCCGACTGTCCACTGGAACAGTACAGACCAGCATAATTGACTTACAAGGCCTTGATAATTGCAAGGAGCTGTTTATAGCTAATTTATCAGGCCACTCGATTATCTGTTTTAAGAGCTGATTTAGTTGGTTGTGCCATTTCTTCTGTAACAAAGCAAGACTAAAGCACCGGCTCCAAGACATTGGTTTCCCTTTGTAAAACAAGATAATCATTTTTTTAAAAACCTGTAGAGTGTTATGGTTCAGAAAATTGCTTTCGTTTTTATATTTTAACCAAAGAAATGGAGCAATCCTTTTATCTCTGATCTGTCAGATAATGCTTCTCCTTGTCGTTACCCTCATGTGTTCCGTAACCCAAAATCTAATCGTACCTCGATGTGGCCCAGAGTACCTCACATCATCATTAAACAGTCACTTCCAACAAAGACAAACAATTTGACCCAGTGGTTTTAACTAATAAACTGGCTAACACTCAATGTCAGTCTCTCAAGCAACATCGTGGCAGTGAATTCCAAGGGTTCAAACAAATTAATCGAAAATTTGTCCTTGTCAGGGACACACCCCCAATTCACGTTAACTGCTTTACTAGAAATGCCGTGATTGCTAACTGAAAATCTATCACTTAAACGTTGAATGAAACTATGAAACACTAAGGGTCTTCTTACCCAGCTGAGGTTTGGGTCAGATAAGTGTGGCAGTTAATAAAACTGTTATGGTACATCACGAAAACCTGTGGTTACATTTACATAAGAAGTTGTAAATATTCTGCAAAGTTTTTTTTTTTTTTTTTGTGGTTAAAAGGTAAAATTTACAATTTCATCACAACCATGCACTGGATGAGCAGTTATGAAAGATACATGGATGAATTTACTATATAATGGATGGACTTACTATATATCTTGGTTAAAACAAAGTGCACATTTTACCCAACCTTCACTGGGTATAGCTACTAAACCTGTTACTCAGTAACCCAAGCAAGGTGTTTATACAAGTTTGTTTGGACCCGTGAAATCTGCCGCAAGTGTTGCTTGGCAACAGAAACACTTCCGCAGGTCTGTTAAATGGCCGTCCTGCACTGGTTATTTGGATAAAACAGTCCATACACAATTTTTGGTTTGCCCTACTTGGTTTGCTGTTCAATTTTGTGCTATTTTTCAGATACAATTTTTGTCCATTCATATAAAAATACAAATGTAATGCATACAAAAAAACAATGTAGTAACTAATGTAGCTTGTATAAAATAAAATGGGGAACGTTTAAAATAAGTGTTTTGAAATCCAGTGGCATAAGCTGGACTTTGTCGCCACTTGAAGACAAGATGTTATTAATTAAAACCACATCTCTGTATCTCAAGGGACTTCATTCAGCTGTCTGTAGTGATTATGGAAATAAAGTTTCTCCTGCTGGAAAAAGGTATTTGTATTTTGCAGACAATTCAGTAAAGTTACTGGCTTTCTTAGTTACAGATGTGTATGTGTGTTTTATTTTCACTTTACGTTTTTTATTCATTTTTATTCATTTTCCTTGGATAGCAACTTCACTTTTTAATCAAATGAGTTGGAAACAGCAGATATTGCACAGGTATTGTTTGTCTGTACTGTGTATTTCACAATACATGATTCCAGTTATACTTAATCATGAAATGTTAGACTCTAGTTATGTTCTGATCAGACGCTGCCTTTAGATAACCTGTGGCCAGATATCTACCAGTCAGAAGCAGGTCAGATTGCAACACATTCCACTGTGCCCATATTTATGGCAGAGCCAATCAGATCTATGCTGGAGGTTGTCAGGCTTGTAATACTATTGTCATTGGAATAAGCAATTTAGACAAAAAGCATAATATAGGTAACAATTCAATAACAAAACAAATAAAATATTAAAATATGTGGAACAATGAGATCTTTTTCTCACTGTTTGCATTAAAGTTCATTTTTTGGTATGTATTACCAAGATGTTTCATTGGTGCCACATAAATGAATAGAACGAATGAATCTGAGGCACGTTCAGATTATCAAGTATGGTTTTTAAGCTAACAGCAGTGCAGTACGGAGCCTATGTCAGGGTCAGCGCCTGTTTGTCCCATTCTTTCCGCTCTTCTCCCATTGTCCAAGTCTTTAGTGTTTCTTCCATTCCCTGTCAGTTATACAGCTCAACATGTTGAGCATGTGGCTAGTTATTAACCCCTCTGTTGTGTGTTCAAATCCTACCCCCTCTGTTTTTGTTTTTTGTTCCGTAGTGTTTCATTTATATGAGTTTTCTGGTTCCTGTGTCTTGTGATTTGTACTTGGTTTTGGTTTCATGCTTTGTGCCCGTGCTTGTGTTTTTACCTGTCTTTTATTCCCCTAGTGTAGATTCTGTTTCCTTGGTTCTGTCAGTGTCTTAGTTTCCCCCTCCCATTCCCTGAGTTAATTAGTTCCACCTGTTGCCTGTTCCTGTTCCTGCCCTTGTGTGTTTTCCTGATTGCTCGTTGTCCTGCGCCCTCCCCGATTGGTTAATTGTCTATGTCTCACTCCTGCCGTCTCGTTACAAACAAACAAACAACAAATTTATCTTTGTATAGCGTATTATCTCAACATTACATCGTCTCAAAGCGCTTTACAGCATCCCCACCCAAAGCCCCCAGTGAGTCAGCCATAGGCGACAGTGGCAAGGAAAAACTCCTGAGAAGGAAGAAACCTTGGGAGGGACCAGACTCAAAGGGGGAGCCCATCCTCCAGGGGCCAAAACTGAACCCAGTTCAGTTTTCGTATTTAAGTTCCTACCTGACTTCAGATCCCCAGTGGTTCATTGTTTGATGCATGTTCTGCATGTTCTGCCCTTTTGCTTTTGACCCCTCATGGTCCTTTTTGTTTTCTGTAGTGTTCCTAGTGTTTTCTGTTTTTGTCCTGTGAGCCGCAAGTGGGTTGTTCACCTCCTTCCCAGCCTGCACCACGCCACGTCATCGCCCCAAATCTGCCCTGATCCTTGACAGACTTTTTTGTTTTGTGAGTCCTTCCTGTGTGTCTGTCTGTGTGTAATTGTTACCTATTGCTTAAAATGAGGTTCGGGGCAAGCAATCTCATGTTATATCTATGCAGTCGGGGACTCGATTAAAACTGAAATCCATCCTTCAGTCCTTTGCACACTTCCGCTGGTCAGGGTTACGGGGAACCCTGAAAGAGGCTGCCTTTACTTTTATGAATCTGCCAGTGTTGCCCGCCACAGTGCTGGAGTTCCGAGTGCCAATCCTCCGCTTTCTTTCTGGAGTTGTGTCACTCTTTGTAGTTTAGTTCACCAATCGCATATAAACTTGCTTGCATTGGTATGTGTGGGGATAAATGTTAAGTTATTATGGTTATTTGGATAAAACAGTACATACAGTTTTTGGTTTGCTGTTCAATTTTGTGCTATTTTTCAGATACGATTTTTGTCCATTCATATAAAAACACAAATGTAATGCATACAAAAAAACAATGTAGTAACTAATATTAGCTTGTATAAAATAAAATGGGGAACCTTTAAAAGTAAGTGTTTTATAACTAAAAACCGGTGGCATAAGCTGGACTTTGTTGCCACTTGAAGACAAGATGTTATTAATTAAAACCACATCTCTGTATCTCAAGGGATGTCATTCAGCTGTATGTAGCTGTAGTGCTTATGCAAATAAAATAAAGTTTAACGTAAAGCATAGAGCTTAACGAAAGTGAGAGGCTTCGCCTAGCTCTATCAACTCTCACGCACACCTCGCACAGTCTCTCTCACGCATACCTCGCTTTGGAGTCGCCCATCTAGCCAGCAAGCCTGGATCCAATGGGCTGCTGCATCGGACAGCAGACCTGACAGTAAGGACATCAGAGCCCGGATCGGGGGACTCTGTGGGGGTTTCAGTCTAGTTTCAGTCTCCCTTAGATTCTTAATCAGGACAACGTGGTTGTGATTTTTGAACACAGAATTGCAGGTTTCCTTTGTCTGGACTTGCTGTGTTTTAGTGGTGAACCCCTAGATGTTTTCAAGCTACGATAATAAGACAAGCGAGGATCCATGTGTGATGAGAAGCCTTTTAATTCCAGGAGTCGCGGTGAGAGCAGGTACAGGTAAGTGAGGCAGATGGTTGCCGAGTCCAAATCACAGGACAGGAACCAAGGAGATGGAGGAGTGGTACCCAAACACAGCCACCAAGAACTGATCTCTATGGTGAAACACTCAAATGTTCACAAGGACGTATTTGAATACCAGGTGCTTTAACGCCCTGTTAATTATACCAAGCTGACGAGCTGTGGGTGTCATTAGTGCTGCAGGGAGACGGAGCGGGGGCCGGGGGTCGGGGCCCGGGGCCCGGGAATGGCTGGCTGCTCCCTAGGCGTGATGTCAGCGTGACGGCTCCCTCTTCCCACTTCCAGGACTCTTCAGCTTCTCCCTCTGTCACCTTCTGGCCTTTTTCCACACTGACATTAAAAATGACGCCTACTATAGTTTCTGCCTCTTTCTGTTTTCAGTTTTCTCTTTTCACATCTACGAGTCACATTGGTGCTAAATCTCTAACTGCTTTGGGGAGACGATCTCAGTAAGGCTCTTATGTGACATTTAATTCAGCCAAATTGAATTTCTTGTGATTTATTAGAACATAGAGCTTCAGTGTTCTTAAATGAACACAGACCATGCACATTTTTCCATCTATAGACAGTGTTTGTCTTTCTTTGTCTTCCTTCTATCCGTTCATTTGCCCATGTGACTAACAGTGCTCCTGACCACGCTATGGGCCTGTCGTTGCAGCTTTTTGCAAGGTGTGCGGAAAATGCAACCCCCCCCCCCGGCTTCTCCACCGCTCAGCGAAACCCTGCGCTGTGGTCTGGACCACACAGGCGGCCTTCCCCGACCACCCGCGGTGACTGGGGGTGGGCGCGAGAGTGGAGGCACTCGGGAAGCTGAAAAGGTCTCAAAGGGCATATCGATAGCACCTCATAGCAGAGTGGGTGGAGAAGCCATCTTTTTATTTCATATATGGAAAGCGTGCGTTTTATTTGACTAAAGGAGGCCTCCTCATTTGTGCTGGATGGGAGCCACAGTAAATGCAGTCCTCTGTACCAGTTGGCCTATTGGCCACCTAATGGAGTTAAATGCTTTCTTGGTTCAGACCCCCACCTCTGTGTTTCCTGGGCGTCAGCGTTTGGGACGAGGCTGCTGCCCCACTCGGTGAGAGAGATTGGCAGCCTTGCCAGTTTGCATGTCACGCATCCAGCCAGCTGGCCAGCAGGGGGCGGAGCCAGCAGCCCCACAAACCGGCTCCCCAAAGCGGCCTGGCCATTTCCTCGCAGCATACTTGCCCAAACACCACTGTCCAGTTTAGTGTTTCTCAACCCGGTCCTTGGAGACCCCCATATTTTTGCTCCCCCCCAGCTCCGAGCAGGGAGCAAAAATGTAGACTGACAGGGAGCTGGGAGGGAGGACTGTGGACTGTCTGGGGGTCCCCAAAGACTAGATTGGGGAACACTGGTCTGGTTAAGTCCAGTGTTTCTTGCAGGCCGGATTCAGTCACTGAATATCTGCCCTGACCCTGATCCTAGCCTTGTTGTGTTTGTTCTGTCTGTCTAGTCAAGTCAGTCCTCTCAGCCCGGGTCGGGTTTAGGTCCCAGAATCAAGAGGGTTCTTGGGGTCCCACAGCTGAGAGGGGTCCCTCTCATTGGGTGCCTCACACCCTCCCATACTGTCACATCACATGTCACTATAAAGAAGTCAGTTTGATTTAAGATGATGTCAAGAAATTGACATTAGGTTTCCCAGAATTCCTAGATACCCACCTGCGTCCCTAAGGTGAGGGTCATCCACATTTTATTTCACTTTTGTAGATTCCATTTTCACTCCAGTGTGTTTAGGTTAGAAATGCAAAAACTAAACACTGTTTAGGGGAAAGTTTTGTTTAAGCATACTTTCACTTATTTGAAGATTAATTTAGGCCTATTGCTGACATGAGCATTTAAATTCAGTATTGAAGAAGCAACATTATCGTTAGTTTAGGGTGCCCACCTACTCCACATCAGGGTGGACAAGTTGAGTTATGATAGGCTTTTAAAACTACCAGTCGTTTCAATTAAAAGGACCTGTATTTCACCTAAGCACTTCAGTTCTTGCTGCGTGCTGATTGGTCAGTCTCCTATACTCATGCATGTGTCACTGATGTTAATGTGAAACAGCCGGATGAGTCTTTCAGTCAAGGAGACAAAACAGTCAAAGCAAAAGAAAAACTGAATTGGCCGAGTAAAACCTGTAGTAGCTCAGTGTCCCTCCTGACATGGATTAGGTGGTCACCCCACATTAATGCCGTGATATGAATTTTTATCCTTCATAGGGCAAATTTTAATAAACACTGAATTTGTACATTCAGTTTCAATTTCAGTGGTAGTACTTTCATATTACGTTATTTTAATTTTCTCTAATGGTTTAAGTCGGTTGAATATTATCTTTGTTCAGCAAACGCAGTTGATCCTCGCAACATTTAGAGTTACGACAAACTTCCACCAGAAGAGGGCGCCAGAATTCAATTGCCTGATATCAAGGCCTGCGAATCCTCTGTATGTGACTCGCAGAATCACCGGGCGTTTGGTCTGTTAAAAAATAACATCAACGAGCACGCAACAGCCATTGGAGCTGTCGACAAGTGTATAACTTTTTTTTTTTTTTTTTTTTTTGGGGGGGGGGGGGGGGGGGGGGGTTCTATGCAGTCCCATTTGTGAATTACTTTTTACTTGAAACCCTCAAAGTCTGATCGTGTCAACTGACAACGCAGCATAATTACCAGTATGTCACGAGGCAGATTAGCCTATATGGTGTACTTCTTATACTAAGTGGTTGGGACGACCTGCGAGTGGGTTCCTGTTAGGAGGAATATATCGGAGAAATTCGACCTAAGAAACTATTACACTAGCGAAAGATACAATCGACAAATATTAGTATCTTTAAAACGGTCGGTATCTCAATTACTTTTTTCACGCTATATGTTCACTTAAAGTCACTATAATTCCATTAATTGAGGGTTATACCTTTTTGGTTAGTCAAACTTAAATGAGTAAGGAAAGGCAGTAAGGAAAACGGTAATTTAGAGCTTCCTGATCTGTTTGTATTTCTTATGTGGCTGGGATGGCTGAGATTTCGAAATACGCACTAAACAAACATGCAAAGGGTTCCCGTCTATAAGTTATATAAAATATAATGGCTATTGTAAACCAAGAAGTGAATTATACATTTATTGCGTCACAAAGAAACATGTTTTTATCAAATATGAGCATCATTCTCTCAGTTTAAACTAATATATAACACCACTGCAAACACTGAGTTTTAAAAATGTGGAATCCATCGATATTCGGCGTTTTTTTAAATCTCGTGAGTGTAATAATTATGCACCACTAGAGGTCGTACGAGCATTTAAAACTATTCTACCCATTTTTTAAAATTGTTAAACAGCGGATATTTTCACAAATTACAGTCACATTTCGATGATATTTTTTTCTCTTGTTTTAATTCTCCCAACCCAAGTTTCTCCGAGCTGCATCAACTCCTCAAGTCACACGAACGAACTCCTAGAAATATAATGAAAAAGAAACAGATGCGTAAAACACCGGGCATAGACTTTTCCACCCCAATGATTCGTATATGCTCATTTATTTTACGTATGTACTCCATTATGAGTAACAATGACGTGCCTGACGAAGAACATAACAATTACTGTGAATACAGGGAAATACAGGCTGCTTGGTGAAGATGACGTCTTGTACCGCACTGTTTCATACTGAGATTTTTGCATGACTGAACTGTCGATTAATGGAATTTGCATGTTCCATTCTTCATGAATCTGCTTGCTAAATATGATTGACCGAATGTGCATTAAAAAAAAATTCAATTCGCTGTAAATTAAATGCATCTTAAGAAGAAATTATAATAGGCTGCTAGTAATTTGGATTTGGACTCAACCAATAAATCGTGTTCTCTCATACTGAATGACCGTCAATATATAGTGAGCAACCATTTAGAATACTACACTGAAAGAAATACTTGACAGCGAATACTCGAACGAATATTTGTACTGTCTGAAAATGCAGGGCATTCTACCTGTTTGCTTGCGGTCGATGAACGTGATGCACTTTTAATGTCATAATATACCTTTTCGAATAGCTTAACTGAGATACTAAAAACAATCATGACACGTTTAGAATGTGTACTTTCGATTTTGCTCTTTAACCTACTATAGAATAATATACGCCTTGGCACTTATTAACATTATCAACTGCCTCTCCTTCTGTGGCATGGATTTTAAAACTAATTCTTTATGAAAAATGCATATGTGTCGCGTGATCACTAATATCCTTGCAAGTCAAAGGAATGTTTTCACGTAGAACATACATATATCATTAATTTATCTTACATATGAAATATTCAGTAGGCCTATCTTCAATTAATAATATTGCATTCGTTTATTTTTTCCGTATAAAGTACCAAAATGATAAGATACACAATTCGGACGCATAGTACAGTTTCTTTTTAATTTATGATGGTGCATTGCAATACCTGGCGATAATATTTAACAGAAATACATTTATTCAGAGTATATATACTTTTAATTTTATCTGTAAAATCAACTCCACTTAATGCAGCTTCGCATGCAACTTGCACAATGTCGCACGTATAAAATGGATTTTATTTTTCTAATTAAAAAGGGTTCATGAAATGTTGATGGAACGATGAATCCAATTATTTTTAGCACCTAGTTTTATGTAACAAATACCAAAATGACATTTTCATTCGCATTAAGAATTGGAAAGTTCGTAAAACGCACACAGGTAGTATTTCATATACGGGATCTGAATGAATAAACCAAGTCATCTAAATATATGCTACCGCAAAACAACATTTCATTATACTAGCCGATGTAATTGTCACATTTCCCAGTTATATTCTACCGTTAGTTGCCTTTTCGAAGTGATTAGTGTTAAAGGCATTTAGCATTTAGTGTTAAAGGCATTTAGCATTTAATAAAGTGCGAAATACTGCAATCCAAAATTTACAAAGCAGAGTACTAAAGCGCGCATTCCCGCATTATTCAACTATATTTGTGTGTTAGATAAAAATGAAGATTTAAAAGGTATCATTCCAGGTAAAATTTATTGGTTATAAGCAAAATCAGCAGATTGATAAATTGCGAATATGCAAATAAACATGCGTCATTAATAAGCCGATTAAGCGAATATCATTAAAATTGATCAATAGTAATAACCGAAATAATAAATACTCTTATTTGAAATTTCACAATCTACGTATATCTGGTGTACAAAACGTGTCCATCAGTGCGCCAAACTGTACCGGAATTTTCACTAACAGACATGCAGACACATGTGAATCTATTTATTACTTTTTATTATTCAAACCAAGTAGGCTAGATTTTAACGAATGTGTTATCCTTAATGCATGAGTTGTGAACAAATCCCGACGATCTTTGAGGTACATTAAAGAAATTTTACTAAAAAAAATTCGCAAAGCACTTCCCTTGATACAATTTTTATGTTAGCGGACTCTGTCCACTGGATGTCGCAATCAAGCAGCAACCAGCTTACCATGCTTACGGATTCAAGGACTTTCTATGAAAAACTTACCAAATTTGCACTATTAAAACAGTCGTTTCCAATGGTACGTTACTGCCAATGTATTTTTTTTAAATGCTGAAATTATGTGAGCCTCAAAAGAAAACTTAAATAGAATTTAACACGAGTAAGGATAGTAACGAGTAACGAGACATTTAAAACTGGTGAAAACACTAGCTGTTATTTTAAGTTATTTTACGTTTTTATGATATGGTTCGTTCGATGGTTTAATTATTACCGATGCATCGTATTCAGACCGACTGCTTTCCGATTTGCTATATAGACAAATCTTCCTTACAAAAGCATTTAGCAACTGAAGAAAAACAGTCACCCCGAAAATTTTGAATAAAGCTATTTTGAGGAAAACAGAATGTTCAACAAAAATTTAACTAGCCTATCTTTCAGAAAATTCCGGTAAGGAATGATGCTCATGATGTTTATTTAGAAAAAAATAAAAACGTAATATAAAAAAAGTTTTCAAACGCAATAAATCAATTTCTGAATCTGATTGTACATTGTATTTAAAAAATGTATATATATATATATATATATATATATATATATATATATATCCTTGACATTCTTATTACATCATTGATTTTGAATTCAGATGTTTAACTGTAAAACAACTTCGTGCAACATCATAAAAAGGGTTAGGAATAACAATAATCGGCTAGTTATGACCCGAAATCAATGACGTATTACAGGAAACAATGTATCATCACGTGTAATCTTTCTGTGTTTATCTTTATATATAGTGAAAAGGCTACTGGGATTAACATAAAGGCCTTAAAATAGAATTCATCATTTAAAAAAAACAGAAAACAATAGACGATTGTATAACTTAATAAAGAATTAGGAATAAAATCGGCATACTACAAATTTGGGTGAAACTCTTTCATCTCCTCTTCATAGGCTGTGTGTCTGAAGCCCTGACTTGGTCTCATTATTCGTTTGGCGTATGTTGCTATTTTGATCTGAAGTGAATATGCATCAATATGGTAATACGTCGCCAGGTCTGTCACATTACCGCATTCAATCCACGTGCGACCGAACTCTAAGAAGCCAGCACGACGATTAGCTGGAGAATTTTACAAATGGTGAGTCATTTTAAATACGGGATATTAGTGTCTAAAGACAGGTGAGCAAAAGCTACGTATAAATTGCGAGTTCTTTTTTTCTACATCTTACTCCTTGTCAAACAAATGAGATGTCAACGACAGTTTTTTTTCCCCCCTTTGCAAAAAAATGCCTCTGCCTATCAATCTGACCACTTCTAGCCTGCTGGTGACACATCGTATGATCATGTCTGAGCGCAGGTTTCGCAAAATACATTTGGCGGAGTAACAAGACGAAACTAGCACCTTAAGTAGTGCCGTATGCAACTCTGCATCTGAACACAACTGAAAGACGTTTGAAATTAGCAAACAATAAGGTAAGTTAAAACAGTGGCAAACTTCGGGGCTAATTTTTGTTCAACATACTACAAATAACCATTATAAAAATTGTTCAACTATGCTCTTAAAAACTAAAGATAGAGAACAGAATATTTAACCTAGCAGAACATTAAGTCACGCATACACGGTGAAGTAATTGGGACAGACAGAGAGCGAAACACAGGAATGTGCTAAAACGGATGGGTTTCCCTTCTGCACTAAAATATTCAGATATATACAATTAGCAAACAGAATACTAGGTTTGTGAGGTCAAGTCTACTTGGAATGTTTTATTTGCCTTTGCATTACAGAGCTAATGCAGTAACACAGGCTATATGCAGCTTGCCCATTACGGCATCAGTTCTTTTCGCAGTAGGGTAACCTGAAAATGCAGATGCCTTTGTTTATAATTTAACATTATTTACACGTAAGCAAAATGGAAAAAACGAGTTTGCTTCTCTTTGCAGCTACATTTAATAGATTACTCATTATTAAACGAAAAGCATTGTGCTTTACGTACGACAAAGCATTTATTCACCGCAATTACAGAGGCATACATTTAATGTGCGGGAATATGCCACAGCGTATGCAAATTATGCAAAATTGTCAAAAATGTTAACTCTGCCAAATTACAAGGGAAATTCTAAAGTCAGCAAATAAAGTAAATATAAATCTACCTCACAAATGCATCAAAATAAAAAATAAAACAGACGCAGGAGCCAACGGCGTCAGGCTTGTGAGAACGACGCGGCAGCTGTCTCATTATGCATAGAGGATTTTTCCAACGGGATTCTCCGCTTCTGCCATACGCGACATACTCCTGGATTCGCGAGGCGCCTGGTACAGTTAATCGGAGCTACGAAAGGTTACGAAAAGAAGGAAAAAATAAAAGAATTTTAGAAAGGAAAAAGCAACTGAACCACCCTTAAAACGCTAATGAAGAAACAAGAATGTTCGGGAGCATTAGTCCGTCTGCTGGGAGAAAGACTATGCGAGCTGGATTTGCATATTTTGATGCACTAATTTGCTTGATGTATTTAAATATGGCTGCACGTAGCAAATATTCCGAGCTACGTCATTAGACGTGACCTCGTAGTAAAACCTTCTCGTGGATCTGATCAAATCAGACGGATTAGCCAGCTATGGCAAGTAGGAGTATGTAAAAATCAGAACCTGAAAACAGCACTAAATCAGAATTTGTCTGGAAAGTTTGCAGTTATATTGATATATTTAATCAAGAGTAACACAGACCGGAGACATTGTACAAAACTCAATATATGCAGGGCATACACATATTTTATGTATTTCAAAATTTAATCATTGGCGACTGTGAAACATATCAGCTAATTTATATTAAATGTTAATAGGATTATTTATCAACATTAAGTAATAACGCAAAAGGTTAACTGTAAACCCAAATGCATTGTTACACTAAACCTATACAAAAATACGAATTACTGACGAGTTTTGACTTTATTTTAAAACGAACATCTTGATTTTTGGTAAAGAATTAATTAGGCAAATGTAAACTTTCCTACTTAAAGTCATGTTTAGCCGTCTCGAAATTAAGGCATTTTAGAAAATCGTATACAACTGAAATAACGTATGATAAAATGTACTATTGCGATGTTCTTACTACATGTGCTGGGGGAAATGATAATAATAATAACCACTTTAAGAAGATGAAATTGTTCGCAAATTAAACGGGAAAACATTTTGAAAACTATAGTTAAATTAAGTTTTTCCTGTAATATATATTTTATGTCTTACAGTGGGACACTTTAAGTCAAAATGTCAAAATTCGCTTTTTAAATGTTCTGCCGGCTAAAGGATCGAGCTCAGTGAATATTCGTTATTTTTACAGCAGTCTGTGAAAGACGAAGTAGATGCACAATGGGTGTTCAGTTTATATACAACAAAAGATTTGGAGAACTTGTTTGAATTTCTGAGCACGCCCTTCTCTATAAGGAGGGGTGGACTGTTCTGCGGCCAGTCCCCCAAAACTAGCTCACTCTTAGCTCAACACTTCACTTTTCAATTTGTTGCGGAAGACAAATGAGCTGTTGGGAAGTTTTTTTTTCTCCTTTCTTTCTTTTTTAAATTGCTTCTTCTTTCTCGCCATCATGTGGTTGGAATAATGTTTCTGCGTAACTCGATGCAACTGAACCAAGCGAAATGAACAGAAAATTAGCGGCAATTTTAAATGAGGGCGAGACGAGGGATGGCTGGATATTCCCGAGGAGTCCAGAGAGAGCCTTACACATGTTTGAAGAACTTGATTTTTGGATGCTTTGCGACGTGGGGAGTGTTCCAGTTAAATCAGCTGTTTACAGTATACTGTCGTATGGCATACATTTGATTGTGTAAGTATACATTTACTTGTGTGATGCTTATGTGTCCGCATATGTGATATTACTAATAATTCATCAATTACCTGCTATTTTAAATTGACGTTCTGAAGACTGTAAGCGATATTTTAATTGGAGAAAAACATTTAATATATGAACCGTGTTCTCTGAGATGGGAACTGACCATCTTTCGGCCACAGCCATCGGCACCAGCCTAACTGCCAGTCTACAGCTACACAGGGCTGTTCAATAGGCCACAGTTCATGACTGTATGATACAGAAACTGAGATTTAAATTCTATTAATCTGAAATGGGAGTATTGTGTTGCATTTAAAATATAATCGAATATACTGCAATATTATTGATATTTGTGTAATAATAATAGGGGGTTTTAGTATGCTTTTTAGTATTTGATTAGAACATCTAGCACCAATAGCTATATTAATGATTATTAAACATGTGCAAGTTATAGCAAGGGAATATAAATTATGGATTACGATGGTTATAGCTTAATGATTACAAAACTATAATGGCGCGTGCTCACCTTGTACATTGGAAAAAAATAACGCTGCATCTTCCATGTTGAAGACAGTTTATTAAAGTCAGACATGTATAGCGTTTGCGATCTATGAAATATCCACTCCTTTCCACAATCACTGTGACGTCATACATGGCATGATTGAATAAAACACCACGTTAATTGTCGCCCCCTGTGACGTCGCCTGCAATTTCCCCCTCTTCGTCCCAAGAAAAAAATGAACGTTACACATTTCAATGAAATTTCTGTTTTATTATAAGGCCTATACGCGCACGCGCGCGCGCGCGCGCACACAGACACACACAGACACACACACACACACATAAATGTGTGCGCGTGAAAATGGTACAGTAACATATAATAAGATACATATAAGATACATACATTTTAAAAAGTTTTATAGGGCTATGCATTATTTAATATCCAGCATATGTAAATAAAGTACAAATTGACACAGAATTGTGTTATTGATTCATATGAGCGCCAGTGTGCACAAATCAGCAGTCGAACATTTTAAGTCGCCTATCTTGAGCTCTTAAAGGACGCAAAATAAGGGTGCATATATGTCGTCATGGCCTTGTTTTTCTTGGAATTGCCACTGACGGACGAACCAATAAGGAGTACAGTAGCAAGTTAACATTTACGGCGCAAGTGCGCAACTTGCATCTGTGTTACGCCCCCTATATTAATTATCATTTGGGTCCAGAAGTGAATGAACGGAAATCTCGGTGAATATCTGTTGGATGCGCTATCCATTAGTCTACAGCAACACCACTTATTCAAATGTGATACTATACATTTTGAAGAAAATAAGCGAATATATTCACTCCAAACCTGGATGTATAACGGCACAACAAAATTCCGACTAATATGGTGTTTCAAAAAATGTCAAATTATTCCTTTGTTGCTGTATGTCATTTTTGGATATAAATATTACGCAGGCTTTCTCCATTAGGATATGCCTATATCCTATACGGTCATATAAGCGTGCCGTTAATCACCGAATTCTTAATGTATTTAAATCCTTATGACGGTGCTCTTTTACATATCGTAAACCTACACAGTGGCACTAAAACAATAATACAACAATAATGAAAGGTTTTTATTCGTGTTCCACGCTTTCAGATGCTGAAGTGATAACGTGACAAGGACCGAGTTATATTAGGTTACTGTTGTTATATTTAATAGACTACAATCATCACAATGACTGGGGTTCTTCTCTCTCTCTCTCTCTCTCGCTCTCCCTCTCTCTCTCTCTCTCTCTCCCTGGGCTGTGTGCTTGTGCGTGCGTGTGTGCTTGTGTGTGTGTGTGCGTGTAAATGCGCACACGCCAAAACGAAAATACCTCAACCTTTACTGGATAGAAATACCTAATTGCTCTTTGAAACATGCACATAAAATAATGCCGTGCAATGAGACGCCTGCAAGCAGGCCAGTGTATTGAGTGTGCTTAAGGCAAAAATCGTAAGTATTATTGTGATTGTGACATCGCCATCGATACCTATACAGAGATGCAGTACATTCTTATTAATAAATTAAATAATACCTTTGCAGAGAAAAGTGGATTTTTATACAACCGTTTACGGCACCCAGCGTGGGTGCTATTAGTAATAAACAATAAAAGGAATAAAACCAACGATCAGACTATTGATGTAATAACGCGCAGACTCATAGCATCGCTTAAACGCATTTTAATAAACGAGGCCCGTAGATTTAGGCTATATATTGATTCTTACCGCGCGAAGAGAAGGCTACAAGCTTCATTCAGGGCATACAGAAAATCCTCATGCGTGATGACTGTTCTGAGGTATCGCCGTTATCCCTTTTGCTCCAAATGCTGCGGGGAAAATACTCGTTTTTCCAGCGCACTTGCCAACGCTGGAACGCATCGCTGCGCATTCATAAATAAAGCTAAATATAAACACGTATTTAAGAATCCTCACGACATCATTAGCGTACACTCCCCCAGTATGAGACCTTTGACCTCGTTCATATTTTGGAACCGCAAGCCCCGTCATCCCCCCACCCCCGCTCCTCAGTGATGGCCCTATTCTCGGTCTTTCACACCGCTGGTCGCGGCACGGGAGTCTTCGCACACCGCGTCCTCGCAGATGGATGCAGCGGGACCCGGCTCTCTCTCTCCCGCAAACACATGGCTGTTACTGCGGTCCAGCCGCCGTCGTTTTGGCAGAAGTACATTCCCTGCATAACCAGAAACGATTGCGCGATGCTGCTGTTTTATCATCTCAGCACTTTCCTCCGGATCGGTTTCTTTTTTTCTTTCGTTCTTTTTTTTGAACAGCATATTAACTTGGCTGGCTGGCGATGCAGGATATTGTTCGCACCATAACGTGTTAAAAGGAGTTAAGAAGCCACACAAGAATGAAGCTGTTTATAATGCAAATGTAGGCCTGTTCAAAGATGGATGAACCTAAATCCACAATCCTGATGCTCATTATTATAAAGCCACTTTTGTTTACTTCTTTACAGTTTAATTACCTGGATTTTGTGTTTGATTAATTATAAAACGCTTCAAAAGTTGGACTCGCAACTTTGATGGACAGCTGTCACAGCAGAAGGTTGGTCCTCGGTGGGAATAAAAATCTTCAAAAGGGAGATGAAGACACTTTTTAAAAAGGAATTTCAAAGCAAAATTAAATGAAACCTGGGATACAACTGAATGATGGGAAGTACGTTGTTATCTTTGGTTATCTAGCTGTATGAGTGTGCTCGTCGTCATAAAGCTAGATAACCGAAAGTAAAAACTGCTTCCATTTTCACCGCGGATTATGGAAATTACGGAACTATTTTCAAAGGCGGGAAAACTTTTACATTTTAAATGATCGGGGACCTGAACTTAACACATATAGACGGCATTGAGATAAAGAGATCTGAACCCTCAAAAATCTGGCGTTAATTGCCGCAGATGCCGCCTCCTCCTTGTCGTGGCTTAATTGCTAATTCTTGCGCGGCGCTGGGCAGGGGCAGCGCACGTGCGCGCTCCCCCCATCTTTTTAGGAGCGATCAGCTCTAAGAAAAGGCGTCGGCATCCCAAAGTAATTACGGCGCAAGTGAAAAACTGGAATGGCGCAGAGAGAGCGGTGTCGGTCTTTCTTAATTGATTCCGTTAAACGGACTTGCAGGAGATGTGAACGGCTGGAGCCTCCCATTCCCACGCTCGAGGGCAAGTGGCAATGTGGTGCTGGGGCCGAATATGACAGACAGAGATGGGGGTGGGGGCGACCTAGGTCATGGAAAAAAAAAACACCAAGTGCACCCGACTCATCTGCATCACTTTAGAAGGCGGCGCCGTTTCCCACCCAGAGCAGACGCGGGTCTTGGAGCTGGAGTGGCAACAGTTTGAATGTGCGATAGTGAAGTGTGTTTGATAGGGATGGAGGACCTGGAGGGATTATTGGGTGATAGACGTGACTGGATTACGGAGTGTGACGGGAATAATGTTATAGCTTTGGTTTTGTTTATGAAGTTAGTGCAGAAATGAAACAGGGAATTATTATTGTAAAACACATTTCACGACTAAACACTCAACGAAGTAAAATGATGCTTTACAACAAAATATATTTTATTTAAGGCTGTTAAAGAGCCCAAAGTAATATAGTATCATTAGTACTAAAATTACTAGTATTATTATGACTTAAGTACAATTTTGGTAATGGTTGATCGAAAAATTAATACGTAATTGCATAATGTTCACTACGTCTTACAAATGTTGATAAAATAAACCAGCCTTTACAAGTAAAAGGAAATAATTTGTTGTTTCAACAACAGTACAATATGCATATTTGTAATATCTGGGAGTGAAGCAATATTTAATTTATTTTCTGAATGGGTGTTTAAAGAAGATGCTCTTTCTTCAGGAGCAGATGGCCTGGAGTAATTTGGACTTGACCGTGAGAACACGTGTCTGACCCTTTGTGCCCGGCAGACGGGCGTTCTTAGTTTATTTGAACCGTTTGAGGCATTAAAAGCCGTATTTACTTTTTAGTGCAGCAGTATTTTATTTATTGTGAATCTCAGCAGTAGCGACTGGCCGATCATATGTGTGTCTATTTATATTATTATTTTCAAAATTGTAGAGTAAGATTAAGTTATTAAAATATACGTTTTCTTCTGTTATTATTATTTTTAGCTTTAGTGTACTTTTATTTTATTCATTCGTTTTGTACTTTCGTAATATTACCATTTTTAGTGTAATTTCACCAAAGCCATATATGATAAATTATATTACTGTTTCGTTATATAAGCAATAAAATGGTTATTTCTGGCGATCTCATACACTGTATGAATTTCTGCGTGTTAGAATTGTAGGCTATATAATTAACACGTTTCTTTTTCAGATACACTCCCTGTAATATTTTGTGATACTAAATAATTAGACTTTAACCTGTCATTAAAAACTATGGAGTACTGATGACTTGTCTAAAGCAGGCTTTGTATATCCTATTCGAGTCAGGCGGTAAACGGATACAAATATTTCTTTAAAGTCCGTAAATTTTGAAAGTCACCCCGATTACGGATGTTTGCTACACTTGGACGTCTCTCTCTTTTTTTAAAATGTTGCCATGTTAAATATTATTGATATTACATAGGCTGTTTTCTTGGCAGCCAATATCCAAATATATGTAGCCTATCAACTGTAAACGAAAACGTCGTTGTGGGGAATAAGTGAATAGATTTTATTAGAACTTTATTACACTTGAAAAACTAACCTAAGACTAATGTAATTGGGTAAATACTTTTATTGTGCCCAGCTTTGCCTAAAGAAGTGACACGAGGCACGAGCTGGCTGAACTCTTCACAAATGGCTAAGCGTTTCGAATGAATACGGTGCTAAAGACTTTTATGAAGAGTTGAGCAGGTAACAGATCAATTACTTACCAAAATAAAGAAATACGTCTTCTTTATTCTCTCAAGTTTAACGGATGGCTATTTAAAAAAAAAAAAAAAAAAATGGATGCTGTTTACAATCATGTTTATATGACAAAAATTGTACGTTTTTAAAAAACACAAATTGATATTTATAGTTTAATACATTATTTATTATCATATTTATTATTATATTATGAATATAATATTAAGATAACACACCTGTTTCATTGTTTAGAAGTGCATATCAGAAAGTACAATGGAAACTCTGGATATGGATAAACTTTATAGACTCTAATTTATTAAAATATTTTTTCTTATTTTCAATTAACCTGAAATCAGTATTTATTGAACTAAAAGAAAAAAAAAACTGCTGCCAAAACCAATAGAAACATCCTGTATAATTAATTTCACATGTTTGATCTGCCATGGTCTTCTTTACTATCACCAGTCAGCATGTATTTCCTTGATTTCTGTATTGTTCCTGCCAAACATGACCATACCACAGCATTCAGTTTCTTGTTGGTATTTTTGAAAAGCTGTTCTGTATGTTTGCTATTAAAACGGAAGTGTGTGTGTGTATGTGTGTGTGTGTGTGAGAGAGAGAGAGAGAGAGAGAGAGAGAGAGAGAGGATGAAAAAAACAGAAAATGAAAGAGGAATGTATAAATGTATACATGCGAATTCATTTTTGACTACATGATATTTAAGCACACGTAGTGAATCTCTCTTCTTGTACTATTTATGTCTGCGATTTAAAGCAATTATATTTGGGGTTTAAAGCCTGGCGCTGGCCTTCTGCAGCCTGTCATGTCTGTGCGTGATGCTTCTCAGCCCCGGCCAGTATGACCGGCATGGTTCCATATCAGGGCTCCCTACTTTTTCTTCTGTTGGACTTACATTTAAACCTGGCCAAACCTTTTAAGGATATCAGCTCAAGCCTTTTAGGGATATGCTGAATCTGTGGTCTGGTGTAGGTGTTTTCATGTAATGAACTTTGAATATGCAGATACATTGGGGGTCATCCGGTCCTTGTATCCTGCTGCCACAATAACAGTGAGCTTTGCTGTCTGCTATTTTATTAGCTTTATCCATTAATACTTGTAATACTTGATTATAAGTTACTTATTTGCATGTATATGCGTTTAGACTGTCTGCATTCAAACTATTTTCTTCTTAATAAGTATATGGGACGCTTATTTATACAGTCTTTCAGGCTGATAAAAGCCTTGCAGTTTTTAAGCAAGCTTGAATTTATGCAATCGCCTCCTCTAGGTGAGCCTCTGTCGTGTGCAGTGGGCTTTCCTGCTGATTGGTGTCGCCGTGGCAACAGTGAGGTGAGCTCACGGTGAATATGATGGCAGCAGGATAAGGGAGGAGGCTAGGCAGCAGGCATGCGTGATGCAGGAACAGAGAACACAAACTTAAGTCATTTCACTGTAGTTTTATATATATACTGCGTACAGTAGAGGTGAACATATTGTGATTTCCCAAAAGGCAGACAGCAGATATCCATATGCACATATTTATGCGTATATATTGCATAGCTGATACACTGGAAAACAGTGTCACCTAATCCTCATTTCTTTTCAATGCAACCTCAGGACTTCATATACATATATATGAATTTTTATACCGCTATGTAGTCGCTGGAAGGATTGCTCACTTTAAGGGTTGAAAAGTTGTGTTTTCAGTCTGGACACTCACCTCAAAGGTATTTTTGACCACTGACTGGATGTTTTTTTTTTTTTTTTTTTTGTCTATCACCATTTTCTGGAAAGCTCTGGATGCCGTGTTATAGGAAATCCCCAGGAGGCTGGCTGTTTCTGAGATGCTGAAAGCACCACACCTGGCTCCAGTGACCATTCCATACTTTAAAATGCCTTAATTCATGCATTGCAGCCATTGTAAAGTTCAGCCACACTGTAACTGAACCCCTTGACCCTGTCTGCCTGCTATACATATTCAGCTGCAACCACATGAATTGCTGTTCAGAGGGGCAGGATATATTCAATAAATTGGGCACTTAGTGTATATATTAAATGTATGTAGGTATATTTAGTTAATGGGCTATCAGACATCGTGCATGCAGGGTAACTCATGGCCAAGTTGTGCACAGCCAGGACGGTGTGAATGAACGCCGGTATTTCTGTGATGCCATATAAGCCACGTAATACCATCACGCGCGGGTGTTTAGACAGGTTACACAGACCAGAGAGGATTACAGCAGTTTCATGCTGTGCTGTGTCACCGGTTACTGCAATTTAGCGCCTGGGTCCTGCTTTTCAGATCATAAAAGGTTGGGCCACATTCGGGAAGCGTTCATTAGTTCTAAGAGCAAAGGTACTTCAGCAGTTTTCTAGGGATCTGATAACGGCTATGGACAGAAACTCATCTTTGCCAGTGTCTGGTAACTTATTGAGCGTCGCTGCTTGCTTGACTTGCACAGGTGCCTGCTTTCGGGCAACAAAATTTTACACCATTAATGTACAGCTTATATACCCGAATGTCAATTTACATTTATATGTTGTATAACAGCTAGTGAAAGTAACGCGACGATCATTATGATCAGAGTAGCTTAATGACAATTTATCGGTTGAAGCAGAGGGCCTTCACTCCAGGGAATCATCCTGGTTTGTGTTCCTCTAATTCTTCCCTGACATCTTGAGCATGGCCAATGAGAATTTTCTTTGATGCACTGTTTGCTAGTTAGAGCCAGCAGATTAAGTATTCATGAATAACACCGCGGGCAGTTTTGGTGGTGTGTTTCTTAAAAAAGGGTTAGACTGCAGATAAAGCTACTTTCATTTCTTTTTTATATTTCATATTTGTTTCCTTGTAGCATATAAATACTCCACTGTAGTGACATTTTACTTCACACTGAGTCCCCTTAGATGCAGAACCTGACTAATAGCAGAACCTCAGTTTTAAAGCGGCGTGCTATTTTAGGGTTTAGGTCAGTCGGGGGAGACTCCTATGTTGATGTATCACATCAATGCCATCAGAGGGGCTAATTCTCTTTTTGATTAACCAGACTCTGTTTTCTAGAATATGGTGCTTCTCTCATTACATGTCTTAACTAATCTGCGGTTATCAATACCTAATCCATTCAACACAGTGCTGCTCCAGTGTATAAAACGTTAATAGTTGCATTTTTCAGAAACAGCAACCTTGGCTTACAGATGTAATAGGATCTTGGACTTATATGGACCATAACCACGTGTAATGCTTTCCTTCAGGAGAAACCACGGTAAAGGTAAAGTCAGATGAAGATAGGAAATGCATTTATGAAACTCATGAAAAGTCATATATATATATATATATATATATATATATATAAACCATTAATGATCGTAAGTAGACGGCACTGCACTGTGAAATATACACTGTAAATATATTATTTGTTCATGTCGAAGCATTTGTGTGATGAATTTTTTTGCCTATTTCTCTTATTAGAAGCAGTTATTGGCATTAACATTTGGCTCGTGTCTTTCAGTCTGACTAATACGTTTGTCATTTACTTACCATGTCTTGCCTACTGCATTTATTGGGTTGTAAACACCTATGTCACATATTCAGTATTACAGAGCAGTGATCCATCCTGTATTTTGGAACCGCACACCTGTGTTCCAAATAAAAGTCAGCGCTGTAGTTTCTTTTTTTATCACTATTACAGTGTGTATCTGTACAGTAATTTGAAATGCTGTAGTAAAAGCACCCTGATGCATTATAAAGGCATGTATTAATGATTTATCAATAAATTAATGCATGTAAATTCATTCAGCACACTGTCAGTCCTATCAGATGAAAGGCTATGAATAATAAATCAACAGCGATTAATTATTCATTCAGGCTAATTCCCAATAACTAAAAGGATGGACCTCATTTTTAAGTTAAAGACATTAGTGCTCTAAGAGCTCTGTGAAATAATGTTTGGTCTTTTAGTGTTTATATTTTTTTAAGTTCATATTTTTAATGTATTTATGGACATTTATGTCCAGAATTTCTCACTTGGGATCAATATATACATACATATACACATACAAAATTGTACAAAATAAGGCCTTTCATAAAATCAATACTATTTCCATTTATATATATATATATATATATATATTACGATGTGATACTTTATACAGTAAGCTTTAATTAAGAATCAGGCATGCTAATTTCATCTGAAAATGGCCTATACATTTATCTGTATGCACTGATGCTAATGGCTAATGTTCTCATTAGCGGGAAGGATTCAGGCTCATTAGGCTGGCCTGCCTTATGTCATCGGCATGGCGTGGGAATCACGCCACCGTGATTTGCTTTGCCGAGAGCAGCGTCATTTTCAAGGTGCCACCATCTTACGGGTTAGGCAGTGGCGAGCAACCGGGTAGACCTAAAATGTCTGCTGGCACTCACCAGCTGGCTCACGCACGCACACGCACGCACACACGCCACCAAGCAGCAAACAAGCGGGGCTGCTGACACCGATTTTTAATTAAAGTCACGGCTGACCCCCCTCCCGCATATCTCACGGCCCCATTTGCATGCATAATTCCTTGGCGACTGGCATCGCGACACGTTTCATCTGCAGCGGGGCTCGCTGCCCTCCTGCCATGTTAAGTCCGCGAGTTTGTGTTGTTTTTTTCCCCCGATAGTCCTGGGTACATGCAGAGTGCTGGTCCTTTCAGCTGATAATCCAGAAACGACTAATTATGCCACATAAATTGTTCCACACGCCGTAGATCACGAGTATGAATAAGCACGCTGCCTCAAGATCCTTGACTCACAGTGAATTTCATTCAAACGTCTAGTGTGACTGTTTGGCACTATTTTTGTTTTACTGTTTTACAGACACTCACAACACCGATCTTGAACTGCAGAACTTAATTTACAAATGATGAAAAACTTGACAGCTGACTGTATGTGACCCAGGCACACGCTAAGGCCTGTTATCTTACTGATAGGCCCCAGAGGTTTCTTATTAAGGCAGATTATTCTTTGGTCAGAAGCATGATTATTCTGTTTTTTTCATCAGAATCCAGTTACCATTGAGGAAGCAGAGAGCATGTTACACGAATATGTTACGTTATCACATTTCTAGTTGTGGTTGGTGTGTTTTTAATTAAAAAAAAAATAAAACTGATATTTTAGTTTTATTATTTTATTTAATAATTCATACTTGATCTCAGTTAACGGTGATTCTACAAAAACAAGCAACATTTTTATCCAACAGTGAAGGAAATTGTAAATAAAACAGTACAGATACTCTTATATTTAAACACTGGAGTGTCATTCAAACAGAAGGCTTTCATTCAGTGGCTGAATTTAAGCTTAAATGTGTGCAGTTTTGCGTGGAAATTCATATTGAAGTTGAGATATCACAACAAGATGCTGACTGTATTGGTTGTGCTTTACCTTTTTGCTTACTGTTCAAAGCTGTATAGTCTACCTTCCAGTATATATACATGTTTAGTGAGTAAAGTTACGTATATCATCTGTCGGTTTTCATTTTAAAGCAAACACATCCTTGTTACTTTAGGTGTATAGGTTACAGGTGATCAGTTGTAGGGAGATACTAAGCTGTATATGTGTAATATTGGAGTGCTGAAGTAATTTTTGCTAAAGGGCAATGTTCTGAGGAAAGTCATTTCACTCTGACGAATGCATGGAATGCATCAGTTAATGCATGGTCATTGGATGTTAAAGGCATGTGTGCAAACAATTTACCAATATATTCAAAGACTTATGTAACGGCTATTTATATAACCCGGAACTAGAGTTACTCCAATAACACATACATATCAAACACCTTTTTAGTAAAAGAGTAACGTGTAACGCTTCTGCCCACAGAAGAGCAGGCACTGGGCACTCCCTGTATGTATATTATGTACCATTTTGGGAACCATCAATATTAATAACAAAAGTGTTTATTTATTTAATGACTGTCATTCCACCCCCATGGAGCCTGATTATCTGTGAGTGTGATATTAGCATATTTTGCTTTTTTTAACATTTGGTGAATGAAATTTTTCTATGCAGAGCGCAAATGCTAATGTACAGAACAAAGGGCAGCCGCGGGCATGGGGCAGTTGGGCTGTGGCAGCAGGTTCAACAGCGTCTGAATCGGCACAGATTTGTGATAGAAGGATTTGGGTGGCATAATTAAATTTGCCCAAGTCCTCAGCAGCACCCCCCCCAAATTCCGTGACGGGGTGGGTACAGTTCATCCGGGCTGTCCTTCGGGGTGGGTGCGGCACAGGGGAAGCACACGTATGTCTTTGCTGGGCGCCTCTTGAAGATCCTGCACAATTCATTATAGTGTCATAGTAGTTCAGCTAGTTATTTTTTTTTCTCTTACATTATTGTATCTTAAAAAGATACTTGGCAGTAAATGGTGGGTGGCTGAAAATAATTGGCTGCTATAGTGTGCCTATGCACAGTGCGCTTTTTTACGCTGTCCTTTTTTAAGTCTGGGCACCAGTGTAGACTCCTGGTACACCTTGCCGTTTTGGTAGCTTATACTGGGGGGCACGCAAGCCACACATAACCAGGCGGGACTCGGGTCCGGCCCCTCCCTGGGTAAACCGGAGGGAAGGACTTGTGTAAGCATGCGGATGAATCCATATGGAACAGCTTCAGAAAACTGGGTCTCTCTATTTTTCCACCACCCATTGTGTTAAAATTAGAGATGTTAGCTGCAACCCAGTAGGGCTATGGAGGCCTAGATTATGCATAAATATGACGGTATACAAATAATGAATGTAGACTACAAGCTGCTGCTTTTATTAGTTGTATGAAATTGAATGGAAATGAAAAGGCAAACTGCGCAAGCTTTTATGTAAAAACGTAAATAACAGCATGTATTTATATATCAATGCATTGGTTACATTCAATGATAACATTCGATGAGACGGTCCCAGATCAAAACAAAATGTGGTATTAGAAGAACAAATAAATAAAATCAGTAACAAATCAAAATATATATTAAAAAATCATAAAGTGGATCTCCCCCCCACCCCTGCCTCCCGCCATTTCTCTCTGCAGACCAGCAGAGGATGAATTCAATAAGTCTGAAGGTGTGTCTTTATTCGCTCTCATGCTCACAAAGCGATCCTACTGTCGTTGTTCACAGCCAGTGTGTGTCAGGAGGGTCCCTTTCAATTTTGGGTATTCCCGTTTTCACGGAAGTGCAATGATATGTCACGAGCACGTAAATTGAAGCGGTAGTTTTTTCTGGACTCTCCTCTGCGTGTGCGTGTATGTGTGTGCGTGTTCTGCAATATTTCATTTTGTATAATGTTACTGTACCTGCGTTGGGAGCCCTGGCAATGAGTGAGCATATACATCCATGCATACATACATACATGCATACATACATGCATACATGCATACATATACATATATTCAGGGGCATCAGGGAGGCATGGATACCCTGGCAGATTCGGGGAGCCCAGCACTTGATTGGGACCCACGAATTTGTAAATTTATATATCAGATTTAGTGGGGTGAGGGCAGGATTACATTTTGTCAGGGGCTCAGAATTTGTAGGTAGACCCCTGTATGTAAATACTTGCCATTATCAGCAAGCTAAAAAACGATATTCTGAAATGTTTTCAAGCAGAAAGCAAACTCATAACACCCATTCCACCCAGGGTGCAAACAGGTAGTACACTAAAATATTTTTACTTTTAAAAATGTCTGTGCAGATTTCTTTGAAACTACAATAAAAAATGTCTTTTTTTTTTTTTAAATGTCAAGCGGGATTTTTTCATATATTTTCATATGATAGCTGTTTAATAAATACTTTCTTTTTAAGATGACTTAGTCTGATTTTTTCATTGATATCTTTCTAAAACATTGCCCCTATGTTTGTGACATGACAGAAATCATCTGCTATATGTGAGGCTCTTCACAAACTGTAAGCCAAGAATATTCCCATGTGAGAAGCATACTATATGAAAAATAAATGGTCTTGTTTTGTAGGGAGGTTTTGTGTGTGTGTGTGTGTGTGTGTGTGTTTACATCCCTCTGGCACTGGATTTCCTATTTCTGCACCGGCATTACAATTAATGGCAATTCCCCCTTTTTTATGTGTGGCGATTATAAATGAGGGCAGATCTACCGGCGACGGCCTCTCTTTGGCGTGTCCTCACAGCGTAGTGAATCCTGACGGCCTCTCTTTGGCGTGTCCTCACAGCGTAGTGAATTCTGACGGCCTCTCTTTGGCGTGTCCTCACAGCGTAGTGAATTCTGGCGGCCTCTCTTTGGCGTGTCCTCACAGCGTAGTGAATTCTGACGGCCTCTCTTTGGCGTGTCCTCACAGCGTCGTGAATTCTGATGGCCTCGTCCCCATCAGCTGGTCATTAATATAGACTGACTGCCCTGGTGTCTCACTGCCTCAATGTCACACGCTTCAGTCTGGTTCATTCAGCTAGTTGAAATGTAATTATTACCTGCCCCCTCCTTAGATGTACACATTTAAGAAGTGGCCTGACTAGTGGCCTGTACACAAACAATTCCATCCATCCATCCATTTTCCAAGCCTATCCCGGAAGCAACGGGCACGAGGCAGGGAACAACCCTGGACAGGGGGCCAGCCCATCGCAGAGCACACTCA
>JAODJU010000119.1:28529990-28544983 GCA_026776725.1 Gnathonemus echidnorhynchus | reverse complement strand
GGCCCAGAGCCAGCATTAGTTTGGGGGGGGGGGGAGTACGACTGGCAGAGGGTTCGAAAGCGGGTGGGAACCAGGACGACCCCCATTGCCAGCCCACGAACCACGTCGTGAGCCTGTTATGGGCAGGCGCTAGCTTCTGACATCCATCCAGCCATCTGTGGGGGGGGGGGGTGTGGGGAAGAGAGGGGACCAATCCAGGCCTGTCATACCGTCTTCACATCAAAAAGCCCATGAATACAGGGAAGAGGGCGAAACGAAGGGCCCCAAGCCTGAGCGTCATTCAGACAGAAGAAACAACACAATAGAATACATTATGCCTTGTTAACAGACGAAATCAATTAGCAAGCAAGACGGCCCCGCACTCCCTTCACCTAAGTGTTTCAGACCTTTATGATTTCCCTTCTCTGTCCTCATCTGGCTGCACTTTCCATCAAAGCTTTCTTAAAACTGAGCTGCTTTTGCTTGTTGGGAACAAATTTTTCACAAACATCAATAACCTCAGTGTAGTTTCTGTCACTTCAAAGGGAATAAACCGTTTATTAAACAAACATTCAAGTAAACACTATTAGGAACATCGCACAGCATCTCCATAGCATTTAAAGGATAATTGCTAGTAGCTGCCAAACCATTGAGCTGTTTGTGTATTATACTGTGGGTGGCATGTTTGTTTACTTGTTTATATACATATACGCCATTATTTTATATTCGGAGACAAAACCAGCAGTAAAGAGCACAGCCGAAAATAAGGATGCAGTTTCAGAGCCCCCTGGAAACACCTTCTTGTGGTGTGAATCCATTTTAACTCCTTGAGCACTGCTTCTTTGAAACAATGATAAGAGAACCCTGAGTGTTCGGTGTGTACTCCCTCACAAACGTCTGCCAAACATGAGACAATTTACTGCTGCAAAATGTCAGGCTTAAATGCGAGTCAAATAGAGAGACATTGGCAATTTCAGACCAAATTGTCACCCACTTACTATCAGCGATGCATATAAAGCATAAAATTCCTCTGTCCTTCCTCTTAAAGAAGAGGGGGAGGAAAAGAACAATTACTGCAGTAATGACAGAAAGACACACTGTAATATTGCTGCAGTGGTTTTTATGCAAGAGAACAGATGATCAGCTGCAGGGACGTGCCGAGAGACTGCAATGGGTCCAAGGTGCCAGTCTGGAAATGTAGCGACAATGCGATGCCATTTCCATCTGTTTCATAGAGAGGCCTATTTGCATACATTAATTTTTAAATGCTGTTTCAGACTGTGTTGTGAAATAAATAAGCTAATCAATTCATTAAAAATCTAATCTGTTAATGTTCTGTTATTATAGTCTTTCTCTGAAAAAAAGTAAATAATAAACTGGAATCTTAATGTGGGGAATACAAAATAATAAATATGTTTTATTATGGTTATCAAAAAAGGAGTGCCTCTGTGTTCTGAGGTTCAGGCAGAGGTCCCTTACTCTGCATGTGAGGTTTGAAACGGGGGGGTACCATCACACATGCTTTTAATTTAAAGTCTTACTACAAGCTCAGTTGTGAATTTTCTGGATAGATAGTGTAGACGGGGTTGCCACACATAGATATTAACTGCCTAGAGGGTTTATCTGAGAGCCTTCAGCCCTTTTCTTATACAGTACTGATCGTGTGTTTGTGTGTGTGTGTGTGTGTGTGTGTGAGGCATTGCAGCCCACAAAAGTAGGCATCATCAGTCTCTATTTCTTACATTTACTTACAGATACACTAACAGAAATAATCTTACTCAATACCATGTAACATAAGCACTAAAAAGAATACAAATTTGCATAGCTTGATGGGCACTCTTTAAAAAAGGCATGGATGAAAAGGATTTTATTAATTTAATCTGTAATCTGTCAGTCATGGCATTAATTTGGTTTATATATTCATTTAGTACATACTGTATACCAAATATCTAGTACTGTTGTAGTTTAGTGTCTCTCTGATTTTTTTTTCTCAGATTTGATGTAGAGTGCTTTGGGATCACTTGTGTGGTTTTGTAGTCAGGTCAGATGGTTTGTCTACAGCATTATCTGCTCAAGCTTTTGTTTTGGCCCTGTGAAACAAATCCCCAAGACCATTTTTATATGACAAGGTCAACATGTACCCTAACTGTTCCCGGTCAGGTGGATTTTGGCACTTTGGTTTGCAGTTTGCATGGTTACCCGGGGGGACTGGGCAGTCAGTCAGGCAGTCAGTTGAGTTTTCCATTCCTACATTAGGAGTTTTTGTTTCCATTCCATTGTGGCATTCTGGTATTCTGCTCTGAATTGATTGTTATAGTGAGCCTGAATTGTGTTTTCTTATATTGGCCTTGTTTATATCAATTTGTTTTTGGAATATTATAGCTGCTATACCCTTTATTAAGTGCTTTATGGTAATTATTATGGAGCTGGGCACTACGAACTGGATTTCTATCATTGGGTTTTGTATGCGAGTAGTAAATGTTTCTAATTGCAAGTCTAATATCTGAACATTACACATAAGGATAGTACAGTGTTCTCTGCCGGCTATCAAATGGCACACTGGCAATATGGCAAATGGCCAGATGATTCATAAGAATGAATGCACACTGTGCACAGAGGATGTGGTGTGGGCACAGTGGATGGGTTCCATGCAATAAAGGGACTCCTCATTTTAGCCCCAATCCTATTAGTCAACCTGACCAGCATGCTAAAGAATTCATGTTATGTTAAATCGACATTGCAAAGACAACTAAATTGCGTGTGACTAAATGTGGGTGAGCAAATATTCGTCTTCCAGTGTAATCTTTGCGTTGAATGTTGTCTTTTTAACATTTAATAGGGAGTAGGCTTATGTTGTGTGGGTAGGCTTTGAGATGCATTGAACAAAAAACACTCAAGATGCAAACCTACACAGACAAGACACTTTACTTGTAGCTAAATCAACCACTTTCAAATGCTGCTTACGCAGATAGGTTGATAGAAATTAAGAGTTGATCCCAGGAAGCACAGAGTGAAAGGTTGAGGGCAACCTAGATGGATTATTAGCTAGTCACAATGAATCTGCAAATACACACACAATTATATGCAGTACAGAGTAATTGATTCAACTTAACTGCATGTATTTGGATGGTGGGCAGAAATCTGAGCACCAGGAAAAACTTCATATGAACACAGATGTACTAATTCCACAATCCAAGATCCAAGGATTGTGGTCCTGTAGAGCAGATCATGTTAAAACCATAATGGTTTGTTTCTGTGTTATATGTTACCTAGTACAATATATTTTATCTTCATGATTATAATGTTAGTCAAAGGTAATCAATCACAGAAGTGATTTTTAAAATTTTGGAATTTACATTTATACTAATGCTTTTATTTAAACTGCAGCTCAGATTTTCAAATTCACATTTCACATTTTTGATCTTCTTTTCTTCACTTTCTAATTTAATTCCTGTCATTGCATTTCATATTTCCTTTTACAGTTAGGTACAGTTTGGATAATTTGTGGTTCATGTTTTGTTTATGTATATTTGTTTGTTTGTCCATATTTCATTATTGCATAGTGAAATGCTTTCCCACCTGCTTCTGCATTGTGCTTGAAAAGAAATATGCAATACAAATAAAATCAAAATAGTATAACACAATATCAATAAATAAGAATAAAATAACAATGAAATAAAATAACAATGACATAATACAAATAAGAAATACAAATGGACTTCAAAATAGACTGCAAAATACAAAGAGAATAGTATATCAATCATTCTAAAAGCTGTACAATGACAGCGTGGGCTTATTTTTAGGTTGTACTTTAAGGTTATTTGCTATTTTATGCAAATCAATCCCTTATAATCAATAGAATTATTAAGGCAACCAAATAATGGATATAGTCTAGTCTACTTATTAAAGAATTTAGATGTAATTAGGTACATGTTGGTAACAAATCAAAGAATCCACATCATCTATTTACTGCTACTTATAATTGGTTTACTGGGCTTACTGTTCAAAGGTGATGCACTTTTAATTTTGTTCACAGTGATATGAAGGTCTCAGCATCAAACCCTTTGCACACTTTTCTTTCTTTGGGAATTATTATCTTCACCTATCAGAATGCTGGAATGCAGCAATTTTAGTGTAAAATTAAGTACGTGGTCTGATTGCATTTCCATATTTCTTTATGTATATATTCTTTATGTGAGTTGCTTAAAAAATGTGTATATAAATATATATTTGAGATTAAACATATTGATTTAAATGGCTAGGAATGTATGCCTGGTCATTTGTACTTTAAGTTGATGTGCTTATATGGGAAGAATGGTAAATGGTATGTGCAGATTGTGACAGCTATGCAGTTATCGAAAATGGAAGGATAAATAACAAAAAGGTCAGAAACTTCAGAATTTGTATCTTGTTTCATACATGACTTTATCCATTGTCTTTTGTGGAATCTTTTAATATGTTCTATATTAATTTAGAAATATTATATCTTCAGTATGCTGTTTTTTTGCCATGTTAGTAGTATAATGTTACATTATTTGTTTTAGCTGGAGGTGGAATAATTTATACGGAGTTAAAACAAGTTCACCCCTACATTATATTTGTTTTGGGGTAACATAGTGATTGGATTATGCAATCAAACAGAAAACAGCAATAGATAGGCCTACTAATAGTGTAGCTGTAGATTTACTTGTGTTACTTGTGTTCATGCAGAGTTGAGATCACTGCATTATTTGAATGAATTAAAGACTAATTGTGATGGTTTTTAAGAAGGAGCCTCTACATTATGCTTTGTTGTTTGATCTTAAAATTAGCAAATATTAATTCTGTTTATATATCCGAAGGTAACGGTCTTCTAATTATTTTACGATTTTTGGGGAAACAGATGCTTTTGAAAACAATATTGGGTAGTAACCACATATCAAACAGATTTTTTTTTCAATTTCTAATTCCGTTTATATTCGGGTTACTTTCTGAATTATTATACCATTTTCCCTGCATCACTTTCCCTGCATGACCTTAAAGCCAGTTCACTTGCGTTGCTGCTGCGCTGCTATTTTGTTGATTACGGTATTGAACCGGAAGTAGGCGGTTCTAATGCTCGGCTCGGTTTTGTTCCCCTTCTTCCGGGTTTACGGGCTGTTCCGGGTTCTGCCTTTTGTGTGCCGGCGTTTCACTTCCGGCTTCGCGCTTCACTTTATCGGCGGCTTGTTTCTGGTTTCGCGGTTTTGGTTAGCCGTAGCTGTGGCTTCGGTTTTCTGGAGTCTTGTCTTTAGATTTGTCGAGCTTATTTTTTGCTTTCGTGTTTCTGTTTATATCCGTTATTGCCGTATTTCCTCTTCTGTGTATACCTTGCCCCGGAGCAGCCCCAAATGATAACCGATACCCGCGGTACTTATTGTGCTTTATAATTTGTGAAATTAAGTTGTTACCAAGTTGAAGGAACTTCCCAAAGTGCATTGCATCCCAAAATTGATATGATTATTTAAAAACCAAAATGAATATATAAAAGAATCTGAAGCTTAATAAACATTCCTTAACAAATGTATTCTCTAAGTTCCATTTCTACAAAACATATTCGTGTTTAGACATATTTTGGATTCCCCTCTTATATTGCGACACTATTTCTTGATTGAGATCACCTGGAACCTAACCTAACTACTACAAGTTCACTGTGAACTTGGGTGTTTTTAAAGCTCTGTACTTATATGTTAGACCAAATTTGAGGTTGCTTCAATTTGGTGTTTAGTTTAAGAAATTTGTCAGTGTGCAAACTCTGAAAGCTCTGCCTTTAGTTCCACTACATGCATTCATATAGCAGCGCAGTGGCATGAGCCACCGTAATTTAATTTCTAAAATTCATTAAACCGTTCTGGTTGCTCACTGTGCAAAATTAAGGGCCACATGTCTCATGCCCGTATTTCTGTTGCTGGGGACATAACACCAGCTTGCCAAATGACCTTCAGGAGATTTCAGTGGTATGGTTAATGTTAAACAGCTAGAAATTCATGTGAAGCCAAACAGCTTCATCGTTTTGCATAGCAATTGGCTTAGCAATGTGAGAATGCCCTTAGTTTTAGGTGATGCTAGTTTCAGAGAGCAGAGTGGTGCATGTCAATACAGGCATGGCAGAGTGGTTTTTTTTTTAGCCATGCTCCATGTATCAGCCTGTTTGTCATATACCAGATATTGTCGTAATTAGATGGCCCCAGACTTATAGTCGGCCTTTGCGCTCGACTCCTCTTTCTCCTCTATGAAAATTTGCACTGAAAGTTCTAGTTGGCATTGGTGGTTTTTTTTTTGGTTTAATTATGACGTGTAGCCTATTGTCCTCTTATAGCTGCTGCAAATTCATGGCTTCATAGGATAAGGAAGCACTAGCAGTCACTAACGCAGAGCGCACATCTAAGGCATGAGACACAGGCGTAGAGTGGGAACCGGGACAATTATCCCATGGCACTTAGTATCCAGAGGAGGTGGGGTGTCATTGCCTTTCAAAGGGTTGCTTCTGGGCGCCACAACAAATCGTTGATAACATTGCACTCTACCAATTCAGTGACCTTTGAAAGCACTGTGGCACATTTGAGTTGTGTGTGTTTCTTATTTATTTACGTCCTAGCTATCCATTCTGATATGCCTGCCTGTTACTGTACATTATAAATGCTTGGTAAATGGGAAAAAAAATGTATCCATCCATCTTTGAACCACTTATCCATTGTCATTGTTGCAGGCCAGGCTGGAGCCCATTCTAAGCTGGACAGGGCTGGACACAAATCTGACTGGTTAAAATTCTATGGGGATGGAGGACTGTAGTTAAACTAAATTCTGGACAGAAAATGTAAAGGGATGAGTGTCAGGAAAGAAAAAAAAACAGCTACCACCTTATTTAAGCTTGAGACAGATAGGCTAGTTGGGCAAATTGCTATGAGATGATACCAGGCCCAGAGGTGAAAAGGGAAAATCTGACCATTGGTCAGGGGCGAGGCTGTGATTAGCTCCATTGTCGGAAGCCTTTTTAAGCATCGTCGAGCCCAAAGAATACCCTTCTAATGAATCTGTCCAAGCTTAGCCGAACTTTGTGAGGAAGACAAACTAAGTTACGGTGGTCCCCTGGAGTATCACAGTGGCATAATGATATAGAACGCTTGCACATATGCCGTCCCCCCTTATCGCGGAAGCGAAGACAATACTTTCCCTTCCATGTGGTCCATTTTCAATGTGCATCCAGAGCAGAGGAGAAAAGGCGCGGAGATGCACACACACGGATGCTCCCGCAGGCAGCCCAAGACCACCCAGCCTTTTTGCGTTTGCACGTGTCCTTGAAGCCGATCGGCTTGACTGTCTCCGTGTCACGGACAATGGCGACGTTAAAGATTGACTTTTTTAATGTTTCGTGTGTTTTGTCGCAAAACAGCACCCTGGTATTTTTACAATTTTTTTTTATAGCAATTCCATCGCCATGGTGAGCGTACTTTGTACTGTTTGTGTGAGTTTCAGCGTTCGTGTGCATGGTTGTGAGCCTGTGCTCAGTATTTGTATTTTGGTCTGGATGATGTTCACCTGAACAGACACTTCTCTCATTCTGTGGACAAGCAGACCCATAGCCTCTTTGAGCTCTGTGCTGCCCGGGGGAATGAATTTTGACATCTCAACTTTGTTTAACCCCAAAACGCATAAAAAATAAACTCGGTCCAAATTCCAGCCTGACTCTTGAACAAAGAATCAGTTTGGGTTACTCAAGACTTTAAGGCAGATCCTCATGTGGGAGGAGTGAAGGATGAATCCACCCCCCTGTTGGTGACCACAGCATTGCAGGTAGAGCGTGTGTCCTTGTGTGTGTATGTATAGACTAGCGGTGGGATAGAGTACGGTTGCGTGGAATCACAGTGGCCTCTTTGCGGTTTGAAGCTAAGCGTGGTGTCTGAATGTCCGGCAGAGAGCTTCCCCATCAGCCAGGCCGTGGTACCCACGCCAGCCTCCGGGCCGCCAAGCCCAATCCTTTGCCTCACAGCAGGTGCCCGCACTGTCCCACATAACAACTTTATTGTGCTAAATTGAACTTGAAAGCGACCAAAGCCTGGAAGAGATGGAGTGGGCCTGAGAGGAGCGCGCTGTCAGGGTAGGAGCAAGGCCCAAGACGGCGGAATAAAGGAGCGCAGCCCGGTGGCCAAGCATATTGTTTCATTGCGAGGTGAAAGGGAACAGCAAATGCAATGTAAATTTATTAAAATGGATTCCTTCCTCTCAAAAAAGTTTTTTTTTTTTTTTTGCCTGTTGTTTTGCCTTTCCAAGGACTTTCCCACCCCCCCTGATTTGTTTCTCGCTGTCACACGGTAATGACACGTCAACGTCATTGTGCCCCGGTCCCTTTTGCACACAGGCAGTTGGCGGTGCGGGGTGGGGGTGGAGAGGGGGGGCACAGATTAATAGCGAGCTTGAAGGGTTCTCATGGTCGCTGAAGTAAAACAGCGTTAGTCACAACAGTTTCCCCCCAAATCCCCCTTTCTGTCTCTCTCATTGAGCATCAGCCTTTGTGGCTAAAGCTCAAATTAATTCTAATCAGCTCTCCGTCTTGCTCTCCTGTCTTCTTTTCATGAAGCATCATGAAACCACATCCTTAAAAAAAAGTAGAAAGCCATGATTGCTCGTCGCTGCGTCTTTCCTGTCCGGGTTAACGGTTTCGTAATGGGTCCTCACGGTACCACTGGCCAAGAATGCGACCTGCTTCCATCACAGGAGGCGTCTGCAGAAAAAGGTGCCCAGCTGGCCCAGGTCTGCTGAACGCCTCAAGTGCTACGGGTCCTAACAATAGATGGGGGCTCTTTCTATTATAGCTCTGTGTGTTTCTCAGGAGTGACCTGCAACTGAGAAGGGGGGGGTTGTTGAGTTTCCCTATCATGGGTGTTCGTCCCTTTTCTTTAGAAGCCGTGGTTCAGTTAAAAAAAAAAAAAAAAGATTCACTGTATGACTCTCACCTCTCACAAGCCCAAATATATTCCTCAGTGTGCCTGTGAATCCATCCATTCATCACCCATCTCCACAGGGCTGTTATCTGCTTGTGCACTCCTGATTTAAATGCTGTAAAGCAGAGAACAAATTTCACTTTGTTTTTTTGTTTTGTTTTGTTATTGTTGTGTTTTTTTTTCCTTTTGTACAAGGTGCAGTATTTTTGCTGGCAACCTTAGACGTCCGTGTCGCTGTTGCACGGTTTCAAATAATTGGGACAGCAAACAAACGAAGTGCATTCACCCCAAACAGATACAGCAACCAGTCATCCTCTGATTTGTGTTGTGTTCGTATTTTATTTTGTATTTATAGTGTACAGAGAAAATTATGAATGACCTGTAAAAACATTTTACATGATATTTTGACTACCCAGGGGAGACAATGTGTGTCAAATTGTTTACAACAACAATGAACAATTATTACATATTAATAGTACCTAATTTTAAAAATACCAAGTGAATGAATTTTGGTGCCATTCCGATTTGTAATGAGCCGCCCCTGTAAAACCAGAGACCTTTTTTTAAGCAAGGAGATTTATTCTCCTTGAGAAACAAGCGACTGGGAGGAGATTGAGACATTAGCTTGGAAAATAAACAGCAATAGCACTGCGAATGTAGGATTTGTCATCAATAATAGAATAGCTGTTATGATATTTAGTGAGTCATCTGTCGACTGCTTGCTTACCCAGTTAGCTCCCTAGCCTTCATGAGCCTTGCTTCCTTGTTACTCCCATATGTTGGCATATCGGTGACATGTTTGCCACATATATTCGTCAATGTGTGGGGGTTGTTATGGTCAAGGTGCTGAGCGGCATAATGGTTCGGAGTGCCACAAATGTCGAGCGAAATCTAAGAGGAAAGAAGGGGAAAATGGGTGGGACGACAAAAAGGAGGACAGCGATATGGATGGCTGTGTTTTCTGGGGGCTGCCATCCAAGCACAGTATCGCCCGCATGCGACGCACGGAATTACACAGCGAGGACAAAGACATGCTAATATTTTTGTCGCGTCGCGCAGGCTTTTTGTGTCGCTTTCACAGTTTTTTTTTTTTGTCCCAGATATAAAAAAGGGACAGTATTCGACAGATTTGTGTGCAACCATCTGTGTTCCAAAACCCTTTGGAAACGTGAGAAACTGTAGCCTCATTAGCATGAGAATAATTGATACATCAAATTAGCTATACAATGTCCAAGGGCTATGGGCTTTGGATCTGCAGAAGACAATGCTGCCATCTTAGACAAAATATGTGTAATAAAAGGAAGATAAAAAAGAGAGATGCTACAGAGAAAATAGTTTAACCCTTTAGGTTATTCTCGGCACCCAGTCGTTGATAAGGCTCCTGGTATTAATTAGAATCTTCCATGCGTAGTTTCACGAGTCGTTCACAAGGTTTCACCAATTACAGAGACTCTACTTTTTTTTTTATTTCGTCAAAGCTTACTTTGACTTAATGTGCAAATGTAGGGTGCTGCAGACCTGCCCCTCGTACCCCCCTCCCCCTACCCCAGAGTCTGACCAGGCAGATGGTTGGGCTGCCAGTTTCATGTAGAGGTTTCACAGAGTCACTGGTTGTCCGATTTGCATGCAATCCTATTCCATTGTTGCTCGGAGGACATGGATTTTATACATTTGTACTCTCATCAGTGCTATTAATACAAAAGTAAATGATTTAAGCAAAAGCAGGGTGGGTATAATACCCGATATATACAGCAATGGGAGATTTGCACATTCCCAGTGGTCAATGTGAACAAAGGTCAGCTAGAAAATCTCAAGGAGTTCTGGGGGGTATTCTGCTAAGCAGCATTTCCCAGTTAGCTGGATAACTTAAGCCAAATGTGGTTACTGTCCAATAGGAGAGTTGAGTGACATTCGTATTAGACAATCCTTACATTTGGCTTAAGTAATCTGGCTAATGAAAAAATCTTGCTTCATGGAATACCCCCCAGCTGGAGAGTCTATCAGGATCCTAGAGCCTATCATAGGCAGCAAAGGGCACAAGGCTGGGGAACACCCTGGACGGCTCTGACACATTCAGGCATTATGCACTTTTCAGAGAGGGCGTGTACCCTAACTGCACACCACTGCAAAGGAGGATACCAACATAACTCTGGGAAAACATGGAAAATGCACACGTACAGAGCTGAAGTCAGATTTGAAATCCCAATCCTGGAGGTGTGAGGACTGTTGTGAATTTTGCACAATTTTGAACAAAAAGTACTAAACCTTCACTACCTCTGAAACTGTAATGTACAGAAACTGAAGTGTATATATGATTATGAAAATGCTGCATTTTGTGTCTGATGGAATCTGCAGAAGTCTTTGCCTGTGACTTGACTGTGTCATGTCTAGGCAAAGGACAGCCAACTCTGGATCAGCCTCACTGAAATGTGCTTTATCTCACTTGTTTACCGATAGTGGAAGTGTCTCTGAGTATCCATGACAACACTCCAGTATACCAAGGACGTACCAAAGCTGTTCTGCCAAGGGCAACGATACACATTTTGACAGTGAACAAACACAATATTGAAAAGATGGTTTTTAAATTTTTATTCTTTGCATTTCATTCAGTAGAATTTACAAATTTAATAATGTAGACTCAGTTTTGTGCACCTTGACAATGGTATCATGAAAATTCACTTACACCCTTCCCCTGATATGTACATAATGGTTTTGTCTTCCTGATATAAATTCTCCATTCACTGTGTGCAGTTTTTAACCACTTAAATGCCAGTCAAATAACATTTTTTAAAATTCTTAAATATTTATAAAAAACATACTAAAAATGCAGGGAACTGTTTTTGTTTTCCATTGAAACACCCCCTTTATTTTAGATGTGGGAAGTTTCTTATTTTCCCTGCATGATACACAGTATGACACACATACAGAGTTTTATAACACACAATGCATCTCAGGAGCCAATGTAATGAAAAAAGTAGGAAAATCTCTCCCTCCCCCTGCTCCCTGCCCCCTCCGTGTGTCATGTTTTTTTTTTTTTTGCTTCTTGTCCCAGCATGCCAGCATTGGTGGTGGGGGGGTGTTTAAAAAGGAAGTGCTCTCAGTGACAATCCCAGGATTGCTTGTTTCATGGGATTGTCACACACACAAACACACACCCACACGCACCTGTGAAAGAGACTGGAGACATATGCCGCACGAAAGGTGTGAGGTATTTTTGATTGTAACAGGTGGAGTGTCCATACCCATGGTATACACCATGCCAGGCAATGAATTCTCTTGTGCTCGAGGCAAAACATGCAGTGTTTTTTTTTTTTTAACATTTCCAAACAACACAAACGCCCTTGGACCGTATTTTGTGTTGCGCGGTCTGATTATTTCGCTTGTATTTTTCAGTACAGGCTTATTTGGTTTGATAGATAATCTCCACCTTTAATTTTAACATTCTGTAAATAGTGTTTTTTTGGACGGTTGGCATCCACTTCCTGGACACAAATAAGTAACTATGCGTATAACTATGCATGTCAAATTAATTTACTTAGGCACTGGAGGTGAGGAAGAGGTCAACAGACACAATGAATTCATTCTCCAAGCTGTCCCCAAATATAGAAAAGCAGAGGCAAATGGATAGGACAGCATGGCAGAAATATCCTCAGAGAAGGCTCTCGCAGATGATGTAATCCTCTCTAATTTGTACTGTTAAATAGGATGGCATTCATTCTTACCACACATGCAGTCTTGCATTTATGCATGGCTTACCGCATTTTACAAACAGTAAGCATGGTAGCTGAGAGCTCATGGAAGAAAATACTATTCTTGTAGGCTAGAACAACATGAACAGCGATAAAGATGGATATCTGAATATTTTGAGCTCTACTAGATCAGCTGCTTGTATGCATTTTTTTTTAAAGAGAACGCTTGATAAGTAGGTCAATTCGTTTGCCCAAGGACAGATAGCGAGGCAAACCCTAATCTAGCTTGTCACACGGAAGATCCCTCACCAAACACACTCTTTCTCACCCTAAAACATTCTAATTTGCGTTTTTTTTTTCCCCTCCAAGGAACCAAGCGGCCTCAAGTAAAAAAAAGCAGATGACATCGAAATTTGAAGGAAAGAATGCAGCAACACCTGGAACTAATAGGCATTTAAGGTGAGTACAGTATTAAGGAATGTCTGATATTCCTTTGTCGTAGGTGAGCGTAGCGTTTGAAGTACTGAGCTTGCAAGCTGAAGCCGCCCGCGCTGGATTCCACATCAGGAGTGCGTGTCTCATCTCTGCTCTAGCAATCCTATTCAGTGTCCTCATCATCTTCATCTTCAGAAGCGGCGCTCTTTCTGATGAGCTACTTGCCACCAAAATAAAACAAATATAATGAATATTGAGGGTGTGCATGTTCAAGGGCAGGGAAATCCTCATCTCTATTCATCAATATTTCTGATCATCAAAGAAGATGCAAAACAGACTTCACAATCTTTATGAGCATATATTAGAAACATAAGGGTAATTCTTACCAATTTTGTTATCCAACATGGATACAGAGAGAAGGATTGCACTAACTCATGCCAACTTCAGTTTTTGAAATGCATGAACCTCTCCTGACCCCACACTCCCACACAACCATATTTACATCCGCCAACCTCTGTCTTTATTACATGTTTTCCTCCATAACAAGGAAAACCCATGACACTTAAACAGGCTCTGTCTATTGCTTGAAGAGCTAATTTCTTGTTCTACAGAAAAATGTATTATTTACTCAGCTCATTACATGAAGCTCTGCAGGGGATGCTGTACAGTGAGATTTTGGATAGCAATACATGTGTCTTAGACACACTATGATCCTGTTATTTGTATGGGATAGTTATGCATATTTTTACAGCCTGGTACTGGTTCAGCGGTAATTTTATGTATCTGTCTGCGTATGGATGTGTGCGGCACATCATCATTTCCATGTAGGCTTTAAAAACCTGTCTACCAAAAGCACGAGACAGCCAAGATGAGAAGGTTCCTCTTCAGGTATGCAGGGTGCATGGGTGCCTCTTGTTGGCATTCATTTTTAGAGGTATTACAATCAGTCCAGTTCACAATGGTGCCTTTCATCTGCGATATTGTGTGCAGATGAGAGCCCATATTAATTTGGACCTGTCCATCCCTCCCAAACAGAAATGGAAGAAAAAAGCAAACATGGCCACCTAAGCGTTACACATCAGCATTACACATCAGCGTTACACATCAGCACATTCTCAGCGACTCTTTAAGTGTTTTCAGCACTTCTTGATGAATGACTGGCTAGCCAGCAGCATTGTTGGGGAAGTTACTCACAAAATTAATCCATTAAAGACCAAGTTTTTCTTTTAACCAACCAGTTGAGTATAAAGACTCACGGTCACAGAGTACTCAACTGGTTGGTTGAAGCAAAACCTTGGTCTGGATTAGTACTTTCTGGACCTGAACTTTCCACGTCTGTCTTTAACGGATTACTTTTGTGATTAACTTCCCCAGGACTGGTCAGCAGTATGAAATTTGTTACCTCAGTTGGGTGTCTCTTATTCCTCAGCGTTAGCAAGTCCGTGGAGACAGTTTCCTGCTTTGTGCCAGTGCAAAGGTTATTCTTGCTGAAGCTGCCTGAGACAACTGCTTATACTCACAGGTTACAGCAGATTATTTTCATCACTCATCTGTTTAACTGGCACCTGAGAGACTCCATAATCATCTTAGTTAGTCATAGGATAAACAAAGTTTGTAATGAATCTCATTGCATGATTCCTAAAATACCTGTCAAAACATCGTGGGTTGCAAAAATAATATGATACTGAGAAACAGAATGATTTTAATAGATTGATTGACAACATGTCCATTCTATTATCTCACCTGGCCTGTTAGTTTAGTCTGTTATTTCATAAACATTCTCAAAATGGACTGAATGAAACTCAAATACAGAGGTGATTTGTGGCCCTGCAGGTGAAACCGCTGTGCTGGTCATCAGGTGGTTGCTGGTTCCAGTCCAACCTTAGAAGAACAGTCACATGTCCATGGGCCCTTGAGTAAGGCCCCGCCC
>JAODJU010000119.1:28510566-28521737 GCA_026776725.1 Gnathonemus echidnorhynchus | reverse complement strand
ATAAAATGACTTAAATATAAAGCGACCATGCAGTAAGTCGGGTTTGCTTGACTTTTAGGTTTGGATGTTTGTTGGCATGTCAGAGTTCAGCATCCTGACGGTCTGAGGATAAAAGCTGCTCTTCAGTCTTTCTGTTTTCCCCATCAGGCTGCGCAGCCGCTTGCCCGAGTTTCTAAGTGTCTCCCTTTCCACTGGTTCTAAGACAGGAAAAAGATGAGAGAGATTACTGTCCTACGAAGGCAAAACACAGTAATTACGCCGACACCGAAACTGAGAAACAGGGTGTTTTGCTTTTGCTTTTAGTGTGGATCTTGTAGTTGGTGTAATTTTCACACTGTTTTCTTCCAAACCAAGCGTAGTCCAATTCCGAAATTTTGTCACAAGATAAAACGGAGCCTGAGAGGTCTGATTTCAGTCATAACTCAATTTTGATAAGATTAAAAAAATCATGCAGTTACTATGCTTAGCCTTTGTAGAGCAGATCAGTCAAACCTGATTGAAATCAACATGTAACAGCAACGCAACGAATGGGAGCGTGTCAGTGGAAAGCTCAGTGCTCTCACCCTACCTCCCATCACTTCAGAGACACGTCTCCTCCATTGCTGAAGGTTATTTCTAGCCAGTGAGGAGCACAGTTGTGGTTCACCAATGAAAAGAGAGGAGAGCCCACTGCGAAGGTCTGGTGACCTTTACCGCTGCTTGGCTGCTCGAACGCTTCCGAAGTGTCCCGAGACTTAAACAGAGTTACCATTTAGCGAAGGAAAAATCTTCTAACTCCTAAAAAAAAAAGAGATCTGGTTTTCTTAAATCATTGCATGTATATTTGTAAATGTGTAATTTAAGTCGTGTTGGATTTATTCCTTGACCCAGAAGGTCTGTTTTTTTGCTTCAAAATCTGCCCTGACATTGTAAACATCTGGAGACAAAACGTGTGTTTTCCCCGTGATGTACGAAGGGGAGACGCCCTCAGATCGCCCCTCAAATCGAAAGCGCACGTCACCGTTTAACCCACCTGCTTCGTTGCCTCCTTTGTTCTCCCAGAGAGCCCTGCAGCGGCACCGACATCACTTCCTGCCTTTCAATTAGCACGCGCCCCGCAGCACTGCAGTCGCACCCTATCTAGGTTATGCAGGTGCCCCTGCTCGCTGCTTTCCACTAGCCAAGGTGAAAAAACAGTTCCGGGTGGCTGCTCTGAACACAGCCCACGCGAGCCAGCGACCTGCCAGCCTGGCACCAACACGCCTCGGGTCAAGGGAGGTGTCGCCGTGTTCGGGCAAAACTGAAGTTTAACAGCGCTGCTACCTCCAGAACGTCACTCCAAATTCATCTCGATTTATTCCAAATTCGCTGCTGACATTAAATATCTCCACACAGACCTTTCATGCTAATGGCACCATTTGAGGTTTAATTTGTGATGCTGAAGCTGATTAGACATCTTCATAATTGGAGTTCTTATTTTATTCTGCTTTTGGCCTCTATGGGCTGGATTGACCTCTGTTCCCAGACTAAACTGTAGGTTATACCCCGTTCTGGAAAACGCCTTCCAGGTAGGACTCAAATCGTACCTCTTTAAAATTCACTTTGCCCCCTGTGTTCAAAAAGCACCTTTCCTGACCCGAGTTCTTAAAAATGTGCTCTGTTCATGCTATTTCATGGCATTGTTTATTTAACGGGTGCTTTTGTAGTGCTTTGTAGTGCTACATAAGAAACAACGGGGCATTTTCTGTGACCTTCCCCCTTTTACTCATAGCACCAAATGCTGTATTTTTTATACATTCGTATTTCAAATGTCATTTTGGAGAAAAATACCTGAATTCTTTGCATGGGAATAAATGGACGAGCAGAAGTGTTTTTATCAGTACATTTCTATCAATTACACTGCATTTCATTAGCTAATTATTGTTGTTTTTGGCCAAAAAATAATACATTAATCTCTTTGGATAATTTAAGTAGGATTGTGGTTAAGCAGGGGCAGGATTTTGCGTGATATTCTTTATGTAGAATTTTAGCTCAATTAATTTTGCTTCTAGTAAACAAAGCACATATAATAATTTATCCAGTTTTATTAGCTAACAAAACTTCTCAATAATTCAGGGTGTTCAGTTTCATGATAGCATCCATGAAACAAATAAAAATTAAGCATGAGAAGAGACAGCGAAGGAGAAAGAAGCAGAAATGAGCGGAGGATAGAACATCTGAGTTAAAGGTGTTATTTCATTGCTTTGCGCTGGATCATCGCTGAGCAGAAACCTTGCCGCTCTGCCTTAATGGGTCTGTCCCGGGACCCGCAGCCAGGCTGAACTCTCCCACCGTTCCCACGGAGAGGCGGCTGGGACAGCGCAGGTCAAGCACAGGTCAAGCTCACGCATTCAGACGGGATGGGGGAGGCAGAGAAAAGGTGTCTGGGCCACAAAAGAAGGATCGTCTAGACATTCGGGGCACCTCAATCTGAGCGTATTTGAATTGGGTTTTCCCCAGAGGGACTATAACGGCATTGTTCTGACGTCTGCGGCTGCACCTCCCGCCCGCACCCTGTCAGACGTATTTACTCCATAATTATTAAACACCCATCAGCTCATTCTGTTGTGTCTGAACTTTAAATAAAAACAAATATACTTTCATGCAACTATTTTTGCGCTGAACATAGTGCTGGAAATAAAACACTACAGAAAAATAATTGTACATAATAAAATTGAATTAAGTGTGATGATTTTGTTATACGCAAAATTAAAAAATTCAAAATAGAAAGGTATAGAAAGTCTTTAACATGTCACCTGCAACAGTAATTAAATGTATATAACCTTTGTCAAAATAAATATAAGTGGACAATAATATGACAATACACAATAATACTTCAATTTGCCCGGACCAGTTGTTCCCCATGAAATCCATGCTATAGCACAGTGCTTGTAAATGTGCGCTAATTCAGTTATACCTAGTTGGAGGGATTGTGCTCTCATGCTTTGTGCTGATAAGTAATGGGCTAAAAACACGATAAGCAATAAAAAAAGATTCAGACATGCCCTAGACAGTATTATTAGCTAGACATCAGCAGTCGAGACAGAGAAAAAACACCCATGTTCAATGAACTGTCCCACCCTCCCTGGGGAACATGCAGTATTCCCATTTTGTGCGGTTAAGGATTACGCTGCACTCAGGCTATCCCGCACAAACGTGACACGGCTGCCGAATATGCAAATCGGACCCAAAATCCCTGTGTGTACTCGGGTTATGAGTCTTACTGCCGTCTCTGTCCACAAAGGGAGCAGGCAGGCAGATATCGCACTGCTTATCAAGGCGATGAGGGTGACCAGACCTTGACTGTAGATGGCAGCCATGTCGGCTCGGGATTTTCGCTTAATTCTAACTTAAAGAATTCATCCTGTACAGCTACTTACAATCAATATTCATCATGCTGTTTTCTTTGTGCATTGAGTACGCTAGTCTTTCTGAGGCTGAAAGCGCACCATCTAGTCATAACGACCCAGTGCATATATATATATCTTTATTAATATTATTAGTATTATTATTAATGTTGCTCTTGTTGTTGTTGTTGTTGCTGTAGCCGCGTACTTGCAGAAATGGAGTCGAATCGTGGCCCTGGCTCTCTGAGTATACAGCATCACCCCGTCTGTCTGTGTTTCTTCTAGGAACTCATATTTTCATAAACACAGCAGTTAGGTGAGCTGGCATTTCTGAATTGTCCATAGTGCATAGTGTGTACCGTCAGTGGCGAACCTCGTATCGAACCCATGCTTCCTCAGGCTCTAGACTCGCCTTGACTCTGTACTACATAATAAATATGGAAACGGATGAATTATTATTAACTAATATTTCTCCTATGGACCTTATTTCTAGCTGAAAAGCCTCCTTTGGAGTCTGAGGCTCAAATTAAATATCTTTTCTAACTGGTATTAGTAGATCAACTGTCAATTAAATTTTATTTTGTTCTTGATAATTAATTGCTAGTAAACTGATTGATTATTCACTCTGATTACTATTTGTTAACATTGCTGGTGATTGTTAATAGGCATGAAATAGGATGATACAGAGTGAGACAGGAACCCTTTCAGTCAGGCTGAAGTACAGGGATTCTACAGGGATTCTACACTAATCGTCTCTTCAAGCTCTAGTTTTTGTCACCTAAGTCTCCAATGACTCATATTACATGTTGTCCAAACTTTTAATAACTAAAGAAAAACTTAAAAAATAACATACACATAAAATCCTTTGCTTCTGACAGTTAATTCACCAGTGGATAAAAGTCTATATATTTATTACTTTTTCTTTAAATATAACTCACTGGTTTGCTGCATTCTATCAATCAACTCCGTTCTTTATAATACATCTAGAGGAAAGTGTAATAGAGCCTGATATTCTGCTATATAATTTAGTTTATTTTGATTTCAAACACAATTTACTTTTGATGCTTTGTATATGGACCAAAGCAAGCTCACTCTGTAAGGCTGTTGCCTCGGACAACCAGAAATCGCTGCAAGTCATTGAGAAATAATGCACTTCTGATATTTTTATGAGAATCCTTGGCAAGTATCGAATGCCCTAAAATCACTTTGACAATCATACTCCATGGTAACACTGACCTATTTCACCGACAGTAACAAAAGAAGAAAAAAAAACATTTAAATGGTCAAGACTAGACAAAATGGCCTCATTCTCTGTGAAAATTTGACGCTCTCATATCTGACTTTGGCTGTTCTGATTGGTCAGAAAACATATTTCAAACTTCAAATCAAAGCCCCAAACTTAGCCAGGACAGCAGCCATCATTTGTAAGCAATGGCACCTGACCTCTGTGGTAATATGACATCCGTCCCCTGTGATAGACACGGTGCTGAACTCTGCAACCTGCCTGACTTACAGCAAAAGATGATTAATTCTCTGCAGGCCCACGTTTCTCTCCTCAAGTACTCTTACTGTGGACCTGTTACTGTAGAAAAGTAATGTCCCCAACCCTCACCATGTCCACAACCACTGGGGCCACAAAGTAGCGAGACGGAGCTACAAGTCATCTCCCAACAACGGCCCCATCTCAGTCGCTGTCACATCAAGAGAGAGATTAAATCACCCCAGTTTCACACACTATTTATGGAAGCGAATGGCGACCCTTTCAGTTTTAAGGTGACTCAAGTGACTTAGCCCATCAGGTCCTAGCAGAGTGACTCATCACTCCAGAGCTCAGTCTTACCTCAGCCCTTGGTGCACCCACCCTTAGCACACAACCCCACCACACGGCGCCGTCGTGACAGCCTCATCCAAGCAGAAATATGGCGGCCGATTAAGCTTTGCAGAATATACAACTGCTGCCGGGAGACAGAGACAGGATGGAGGGACTCTGGCCATCTCACCTTAACGTGGCCACTAGAGAGGAAACGATATGAATTTTATATCACGATTATAGTAACCACAATTATCACGGTTTTCAGTGTCATCGTGATATTGTTAAAATGTGCTGAAAATGATTAAAAAGTACTGATACAAAAACTGAAATCATTTCACCAAGTTTTACATAGAAAACCACAAATAAAACTAGCAGCACGATGAACTTTTTGCTTGCATAAACATTACAATAACATAATAACATAAAGCCAATACTTTATGTAAATATAGGAAAATAATATCAAATGAGTATAAAAAATAGGAGGCAGTTTGTATACCAAACATTAAAAATCTCCGGAGCCCTGTTGCTGCCTTCCGCCATGTTTACCATGTTTACACCGACACAAAACAAGCCCACATTGAATACTGTGCCTGTACACTTGAGTCTGGGTGACTGTCGCTAACTTTGGTCGCTGCTGGACCAGACTTAAAGTGTTTTTCCAAAGTGTGGTAATAAACCACAGTTTTAATGATAGTCAAAATTTGAAATGGTATACTAACTGTTGGGAATTTTACTGTGGTTTACCATGCAACCAGTAATTGAGATGAGCATGAGATCAAGGTCACCATAAACTATAACAATGTAAAGAAGAATAACTACAACTTGTCTGTTTTCTGTAGTTATGGCTTTTGATGGATGTGTCATATTCACGATTCCCCCTGCCATGTGCCCTGTGCTTCCTAGCAGAGATTCCATGCTCTCTGCTGCTCTGTACTGGACGACCAGTCTAAGAAGATGCATGGATGAATGGATGTTTTATGAAGTCAGTTATGATATAATAGTTTCTAATATCTGCAAATATAAGTTTATCATTAAAATACAGCATATAAACTGTTCATACATAATTAAATTTCTTAAACAGTTACATATATAGTTATATTTCCTGCAGTAGTAATATATGTAGTTATATATATATATTAATATATATATATATATATATAGTAATACAGTTTCAGTATACTCTACTGAAAAATCAGTAACTGTTTGGCTTGAAATAAGAATGAAATGTTTTTCATCCAATAAAATGTTCTACTGCATAGAAAGAGAAATCTATTTAAATTAAAATCCATATTGCTAGGACGATCCATATTCATTAAATGTATTAAATTATGGTACAATGTCTGGATAAAATAACATTTTCACTGAGATGGTCTGAGCTGTAGTCAGTTGTACTGAGATTTGAATAGAAATTCAATTTTTATAATTCTAAAATATATATCTAAATTACAACATATTGTCATTCTAGTAGAATGCTGAATTTAGCACAATTATTATGAAAAAAAATGCATGCAATATAATGTGCCTTGCAGTGTAATGGTATCTACCCAGGGTGTACCTTATTTTATTGCTAATGTTTCCTGGGATAGGCTCCAAACTTACGGAGGCCATTCATTGAATAAGATATTCAGAAAATGTGGCTGGATGGATGGATGGAAAGAAATTACAGCATGAGTGTAGCTCAGTGGGTTAGGACACGGTGCCTTGGAAGGTCTCCAGTTCAAATCCCAGGGTCAGCAGAATGATGTCACCATTGGGCTGCTGGGCAAGGCCCTTAACCCCAATTGCTGCAGGGGCTGGCTGACCCTGCTCTCCCAACAATGTGTGTCGCTTTACATAAAGGCATCTACAAAAAAAAAAAAAATGCAATGTAAAATGTAACTTGGTCCATACTGGATGGTTAAAAAGGACCATGTGAGACAGGGATGGAAGGAACACAGCCCTGAACAGCACTGGAGGTGAGGTTTACTGAAGGTGGTGGAAGTGCTGGTAAAGGTTATTATGGGGGAGGGAGCTGAGCATCAAGCTGTGGGCACATGTTCTGGGAGAACCCAGTCTTATATGACATATAGCACAGCTGAATGAAGGAATGTGCTCATCACCTGACCCCTGATCCGCAATGTCCACACTCCTGCCATCTAGCAGAGTACAGTAAGGTTTATAAGGTTTAAAAAAACACTAAAAGAACGACAATGATGAGAAGTAACAACTGAATCATGAACGCGATGAACAAATACTTGGGAGGCCTGAAGACAAAAACGTTCAAAAATTCCCAGAAATGTCACCTCTGTGATCGCTGGGAATCAACATCAACTTGACAGCACAATAATAATAATGGAATTATTATAAAATAATAATAATAAAAAAAAACATTACCCAACATTCGAAGAAACAAAATGGGTAAAACTTTCCTACTACTTGTTTTTGGTTAAGGGGTGTGTGGGTGTGCAGAGGGGGAAAGTCGCACAGACACAACAGAAAGAGCGAGTAACAAACACAACAACACACAATAAGGAGATATTTAGATTCTTAAATGTACATATTTAAGCAGCACATCTGTGATTTGTCAGAAAATTGTTCAAAGTGATTTTCAGTCTTAACTGAAATTAATCTAAATTATGGGTCTTCACAAAATCTTTTGGAGTTAAAACACCTGGCCACACACAGAGGCCACACCTGCACTGCAGTACAGACAATAGTTTCCATACGGCCCAAACCAGACACACCTCGATACACACATTATCTCCTGAGAAAAAAAAATAAAACTGGGCCAAAGTACTTTTGTGCATAATAAGGGCTGACTAGAAAGCAAAATGTTTACATCACGTAAAGTACTTGGACGGCAAAGCGCATAACCGTCATGGAACAATGCAGAGTGACCAGAGTGGAAAAAAAAAATCTTCACAATGGCTGACATCTGAAAGAAGCAGTGCAGCTAACGACTGAAGCTCTAAAGCTAGCTAATACACCAAGAATAGGTGGTGCAGCTCAGCCTGGGTTGCCTGGCTACATTCCTCTATCCACACCCCCCTCACTGCACTAACTAAACACCATTTGTGGCGGTTTGTACGCTGGCGTTTACCAAGACAGTCTCTGCCACAGAGGTGCACTCAGCCCCAAGCGGTTTTCCCGCCAGCGTATGTAAACAGGAAAAGTGCTTGTCGCGCGGGGCGCCATCAACTCCGTGGTTTGTCACCGGCAAGTTAAGTTGGGCCCATTCTGGGAGTTAGATACGGTTGAAAGGGTTTCACGTTCCATCGAGTTGGAGGGCAGCCTTGTTCCTTCATAGCTCGCACCCCACAATACCGCCCCCCCCCCCCCACTCCGCCACTTGTGTTTTTTTTCCCCCCCTTCGGTGTTGTTGATATTGGTACATTTCAATTCAAAGGCTGGAGTCTGCAGCTGCCCGTCTCGCCGGGCTGAATGGGTGGCGGGCTTGGGGGGGGGTGAATTATTCTGTGAATGCTTTCCCAACGCTAGATGAGGCATATTGAAAACTATATTAAATTACCCTGATTAAGAATTTAGCCACGAAGAGGGGAGTTGCGGAAGAGTTCTATAGACAGACCCGGGAGCCCATTCATCCTGGGAGCCCCGGGGTCGAAAGGTCCCCCAAGTTCATAGGCTCCATGCCTTTGTTATGCTAACACACAGTCTCAAATCAGCTGCCCACTGAAGGGTGAAATAGAAATGATTCCTTGAGAACTTTCAATAAGTTGTCATCCCCTCTTCTCCAAAAACCATCTCTGGTTTGAGTTTAACACGTTTTTTTTTTTCTTCTTCCCAGCAAGAAGTGGTAAAAAAGAAACATTTTCAACAAATATGACTTGCATTGCCGCTATTCTTCTTTTAATATTAGTTTGCGGGGACTGGTCTTATACTCAAGTCAAACTCTACTCAGGTTTAGACAATATAAAGAATAGATGTTACAGGAAAAAAACAGAAAGACAACAAGTGCTCTTTTCAAAGGCCAAGGTTACACTTTAAAAGATTTTCTTCTGCAACTGTGTGTATATGATGCATTGAGTGCCACAGGCACAATAACCCATTTTGGACATTTAGTGTAAATGTATTCTCTGGGTGGTCATTTGTAACAGGAGATATGTGAATGTAGAAAAATCACAGAAAAATGTATATAACATATTTAATATGCAAATAATCAACTATATGCACCAATAAGTTCTGACCATTTGTATACAAGCTGTCTCCTATTTAATGCAAAAACAGCAGTTTGATGAATTATCATTATCAAACACAATATGTAAAAGTTTGTGCTCAGTGTCATGTCAGGCAAATGTTTGTTTAAAAAATGTTAAAACTAAAGTTAAACAAAACTCATAATAATTACCTACTATTATTACCATTATCATCATTACTGTTGCAATTTCATAATAACAAATGTTATCATCACCATCTTTATCATAATCACTTTAAAACATTTAAAGGGTAAGCAAAACTTTTCTTTACCAAAATCAGAAATTCTATTCTTTTCAAGAGCTTCAAATGAAATCTCTGCTGGAATAGGCCTACATCGCCATTTTGAATCATTCACAAGTGAATTTCCCAAAAATTTCCCAAAAGAATATTTCCTGCTATCCAGTTGTCAAAATGTCAAAGTTAAGTGCTTGCAGGATTGTATAAATGTTCCGATGCATCGAAACTGATTTGTAATTGCAATTGACTTCACTGACATTGTCATGCACCCGTCATAAGAAGCACTTATTTGTACGAAACACAACCGAACTCAATGTGAACCCAGAACTTTCTTTTTAAAATGTTGCTATATGGCTATTTTCTTACATTAAATAACTATTAAGGTTGAAATCGGATAGTTGCAGGCCACTCTAATTAAACAAAATAAATGTTCCAGTGAAATGTCAATACCTACAGTACGCTACTTCTGAGCCCCCGTTGTCCTAAAGTAGATTACTCAGGGATAGTAGGCTACCTGTTTGCACTGTCGATGATCTTTTTCAGTCTTCTATTCACTATCAAAACACGATAAGCTGATGCAAAAAGGTGTACAAATTGTTTTAACCCCATAGAGAAATTTATTTTATGAATTCATTACCTAAACATAAGACTGAAATGCCAATGCATTGTATAATTGTGTATAACTATAAACTTACATAATTTAAAATGAAGACTATGAATTACAGATCAAATTAAATAATCATGCGAAATATTTAACGAATTTCTCAAAATGCATTTCAAAAGGTGCTGCATTCAGCGGAAGTCTTGGTAATAGAAAATATTAACTGTAGTCTCAATAAAAAGGATGATATAAAATTTATATTTTTTTCTAAATACATAAAAAAGCCATTAGCTTACTACGCAAACAGAACATTAACAGTGCAATACAAAATGCATTGAAAAATTCACTTTTCCGTTTTTAGAATAACTAGTTTAATGCTACACAAAATCCGAAACCTTCGTTTCATTAATCCGGAACCTTATAAATCAGTTTTCAGCTTTTACGTTGCCCTGCCATATATTAAACTTTGTATTGGTATTTGTAGTCAAAATATCAGATGCTATAAAAATGCTTTCATTTAAGTACTTATTTATTATTTCATATTTCGTATCGCATGTACGCCTACTTCAGCTCTTTGAACCAAGTAGGCCCATAGAAACGCAAAAGTATACTGTACATTATTTATAGGCTAATCGCTGCACTATTTCACGAAACAAAGGAATCGCAGTTTCGCATGAGTAAAGAATTTATCTATTTCCAAGGCGATTTTAATAAATTTTATGTATAATGCACATATTAAACTCTGCAATCTGTGCACTCACCTTTATTAACTATTCCATTGTGAAGTCTCTTCTGGAAACACGTCTTTTTCTTGCAGTGGATTCACCAAGCTAGGCCCTCATTTAACAAAAGCACTCTGATTACTTCGTTAACTAACAAATAATTTACCAGGCCTTGCATTTCGAGTGTCACTTAATTATCCGCTATCCAATGGGAAATTTAGATTTTAATGAGTTCGCAA
>JAODJU010000119.1:28483576-28495215 GCA_026776725.1 Gnathonemus echidnorhynchus | reverse complement strand
GGGGGGGGGGGGGGGGGGGGAGAGATTAAAAACGGCTGGTTATTTCCCGGTTTCCCTTGGAAACAGCCGAGCCAGTCGCTCGTGAGACCCGTTCGGCGCTGTCATCGCAGGACTCGTCAGCTGGCTGTACAGGGGGAGGGGCTGCAGCAGCGGCGCATGCAGGAGACGGCCCGCTGCCTGGCGACCGCCATGCCAAGCGCCCGTACCCCTCTGATGCTTTGCTTTAGTTTCCATTAGCCATGCCCGAGAGGTGCTCTAAGCTACTTATGAAGCAAAACCAAATTCATTACAGTCGTACTACATTTTAAGAGTGCCCCTCTCCCCCTTCCCATCGCCAAATGCAGTAGCAGGGGTTTCTGCGGGGCTGTGTCTGTAGGCTGCCCATTCTCCAGACTTGTCTCTCCTTTCAGGCGTCATGAGTCGAGGTGCCCCCCCGCGGTCGGGGTCGTTGATGTCGCCATGCCACCCACCGCGCTACCCATCAAATATTTATGTCTGATCGCATGTACCAAACATTTGCATTTCATCCTAGTGATGAACTCACCTTCTGTCACTGAGGTGGCCCTTTGCATTATGGGAGATGGTTATACATTATGTATTCTTTTGGTTAGTCTCTAGAATGTTAATATATGTTACGTCTCTCCATATAGCAATTTTTTTTTGACCCGCTTTTTTTTTGGTTTTGTTTGGCTTTTTTGGCATTTGTGATGGACCTGAATTGACATTGAGGTATGCAAAATATAATTTTTCCCCCCCCCCATCAGACGGCTGTTTTTGCACATTATCTTCTCAGGAAGTACAACGGGCACATAGATAACAAACCGTTGACCATTCCCAAGGACATCGATCTGCAGCTGGAGACCAAGTCGATTACAGAAGTAGACACACTGGGTGAATGATCATTCATTCTGATAAGTATGTTTTACTTGATGTGCGGTTAAGAAAATGCTTTACAGTGGTACTCATAACTGTTCCATTGAACGCGTGTATAACAGTCCTCATGTACATGCTGCCAGATTTAGGGTTGGCCACGTGATTCTTTGGCATCCCAATGTAAACGTGCTTCCTTTCTGTTACCCCTCTCTAGCCTTGCATTACTTCCCCGAGTACCAGTGGCTGGTGGACTTCACTGTGGCAGCCACGGTGGTGTACTTCATCACGGAGCTCTACTACAGCCTGGCCGCGCCCACTGGCGAGATGAACATCAGCGTGGTCTGGTGTCTTCTAGTGCTGGCCTTTGTCATGTATCCTTTGTGAGCTTAAGTACAGTGGGTTCAGTGGAATCATGTTCAGTTGTCGGTTGAGAGCAAGATAGGGTTGATTGCTATAATATAACCATGTCTGGATGATGACAAACCTTAGACCGGATCAGATTTCTCAGTGGGAGAACACAAGAGTCATTGATAGGCGATGAGTTGGGGAGAGCTTTCCATGAGATCACTGCATCTCCTAAGTAAAGCAAGCTAAGAAAATCTGTGTCCATGTTAACTACAGTGAACAAAGTGCTTAGAGCCACTGACGTATTACTGTAGTGTCTATCCTCCGGAAGTTGTCTTCAGCGGACAGCTGCATTAAATGCACTTTGTGTGCACTTATATCCGATGCCTTTTTTCTGAAGCCTGTAATCATACCCAAGAGGAAATGTTCTAGTTTCATTCAGTGAATTGCTATGCTAGAAAGCTTTTCGGTGAACAATACAGACCAAAGTCAAGTGGTGATGAACTCATCAGTTGCATTTTGACATGTTTTGGATTCCAATCCGAAGTTTCTATTGGTCAATGATATTCGTTTTTTTTTTTTTGGGCAACTTCCAAGAACGCTTGTTCTCAAAGTTAAGCAAATCAAATATGGATCTTCTAGGTGTGATCACGACCTAGAAAACAGCTGAGGCAGTATCAAATTAAATATGTGATTGTCCATAATAGCCGCCGCATCTATACTGGCTTTCTCGTTATCCTATCTCCGTGTGCCAGCCTCCACCCCACGTTGGAGGGCCGGTGAGCCCCTGCACTGAAACTTTGGGAGATGTCTCCAGTGATTTGTGGAATCTTGGCTGGACCTTCAGCCTCTGCCTGATTCTTATTCAGAGCGCTGAGGTGTTTGTGACATGTACCTCCATGTGATTGCTGCAGAACACCTGTCTCAGTCCTCTAGATAAGTGTTTCCCAGCCTGGTCCTCAGGGACCCCCGACACTCCACATTTTTGTTCCCTCCCAGCTATCTGCTAGACATTCCACATTTTTGCTCCAGGCAGGTAGCTGGGAAATACTGATCTATATCTATCAATATATTATTAGATAAAGCTCTCTTGCTAGTTACTCAGTCCAGTAATACATGCAATCTTACATTTCCTCTGAGTTTTCAAAGTTGTTATTATTATTATTGTTATAGAATTAAGAATTTAAGAATTTCCCTTGGGATAAATAAAGTTAATCTTTTATCTTATCTTTTATCTTATCAATGGTTGTGTACTTGTAGTGCTTCGCAGCATTGGCTGTTGCGTTGGAGCCCTGATCTTGTGTGCAGAGAGTGAAAGCTAGCGGTTCTGTTAAATGGCTTTGATGGAGACCAGCATGAGGACAGAACTGTGGAATGATTTTATAATGGCTGCATAGTTTCTTCTTCCTCTGAGGTGTTTAAATTTTCTGTAACTTGCTGGCATATTAAGCTTGTGTGCCATGGACAGTAACTCCACATGCGAGTAACTGCTGTGTTTCTGTTAGAATGATGAGGCTGAAAAAATGACCAAAGGCATCAATTACTGAGTTTATCTGGAACGGGGCGGCTTAACCACAGGTTAAATGGCCTGTTATATGAATAATATTTGACAGAGCTGAGGCATCTTAAACCAGTCATTGAGAAAGATTCCAGAATCATAAGTCATCATTGCAATTGACAGTAAATAAAATATTTATCTGTGTATAAATATATATGTCATGTAGCGTCAGGGCAAAATTTCATGGAACCTCAAATCCACACAAGTTAAACATCAGGCATTGGTTTGTTGGTTTAATGCAAGTAGGTCTTCAGTAGTGAGGAAAATGGACTTGGGATAGGATTGTGACTGTTCACTACCCAGCTCACTGCTTGCACTGAGTGGTACAAGTTCACTACCCAGCTCACTGCTTGCACTGTGAGTGGTACAAGTTCACTACCCAGCTTACTGCTTGCACTGTGAGTGGTACAAATTCACTACCCAGCTCACTGCTTGCACTGTGAGTGGTACAAGTTCACTACCCGACTCACTGCCGAGAGGTTCTTGTTCACAGATGCCTCACTCGCGTGTGGGAAGCAGAAAAGGGGTCTTGCTCTGTATCGGTTGTTCTTTGCTCCATAAAAATGCATCAGATCCTTGCAATTAAGGCCATGCGCACTGGATGTCAAGCTCAGCCGTGCAAGTTTGAGTTGAGGGTGTCGCTCAGTAACAAAACTCATCTTCATCGTGCGTTTTTCAATGACATACGTGTTTCAGGTGATGTCATGCAGGAGCCCTTTTTTATTGTAACAATGGGAATTTCAGATAATACTGAGTAAATCAAAGTAAAGTTAGTAGGGCACATACTGAATCCTAAGAAAGTACATATAATGCGTGATTTACCACTGCTGAATGCTGCTGGCCCTGGTAGTTTTCGCCACCCGGTGCTGTGCTAGTTTAATCACTGGTGGGCAAGGAGCAGGGGGATCATTTGGGACTGGCGCAGAGGGTGAGGGGTAAGCCCAGCTGGATGGAGCTCCTCAGGTAGCCTGTGTGAAAGAGTGTGGCGCCTTCAGAGGGAGCTGTAACAGGCCCGGGAGGCGAAGATGAAGGGCAAAATGGATACAAAAAAGTAACAAAGGCTCGAGGGTGTTTTTTGGCACAGAAAGGAATTTGGATTTGATTGCCTGTGATCATCTAAAGCGTAGTACTGCATGCCAGGCTTTGGGCAATAAGGCATGTGCTAAAATATATTATTGACAGCATCTTTTTCATCAGGGTCCTATTATGACTCTGTATTTCCTGAGGGAAGTATTTGGTACATAGATTGTACCTGCATAGGCAGCCATGCTATATCGAGGGGAGGTTCTTGGGGGGGTTTCATCCAAGAATCCATTTTACATAAAGGGCCCAAATAAATGGTATGACAGTTGGCCCTCATCCAAAAACTCGAACCTTGGACCTTTGGTCATGGCTGTAATTTGGCTGCTCTTTTACCAGTCACTGAGTTCTCAGCCTTGTATTCATCACCATGTTTTTTTTTTGTAAGATTCATTTAATGGCAACCTCATATATATTATTGTCTATACCTTGTGATCAGGGTAGCCATGTTTTGTATTGCTTGTTAAGAAAAATACATACGCACACTTTGGAACCGTGGAATACAGACTGTGTATATGACTTTCCCCATTCCGAATTAAATGGGAGAAGAGAATTGTGAAGGTCCATAACTATAGAGGTAACTCTGCTGTCCTGCACCCACTACTTTTTTCCACTAATATGTCACCAAATCATAAGAATTATCCCAGTCACAGCCCAAGGGTTCAATCTGGCTTGATGGGAGTCCTCTGCGAGCAAGTATACATTTGGCAAAAGCCCACTATTTCCTGCCGTGGAGAATTGAAGATGCCGTATAGCCAGCAAGCCCTAACTGATTTGCTCTGCTGGGTCGGCCAGGCTCCAAGATAATGATACAGCTGCATGTATGAATGGACCTACTCAGTTCCGGATTTATTTACGCTTGTCAGCCAGGATCCGGTAACGTGATGTGGAAATGCTGCCTGGTGTCTCGGCGGGACAGATGACCCCCGTGGTGGCTTGGGGGGCCTGCCTCGTGAGGTGGCGGTGCGTGACGCGATGACGCGAGTGTGCTCGAGTTTCGGGAAACGGGCACCCCAAGCCGCGGACGCCTGAACGCTCGCACGCATTCGCAGTAAACTGATACGGTCATAATGAATTTAGGCAAGTGCTAGAATGACGTAGAAGGCTGAAGCTTTTGGGTGGCATCTCATTACCTTAATAAAAATGACTAGACGTCTTTTTGTTTTGGTCACGAGTTTCCCGAAAGTCGAATGCTTGGCTGGTTAATGCTATACTCCAGATCTCTACTATCGGGAATCTCTACTATTCTGCTTCATGGGCTGGCAGCAGGTCTATGGTGGTATCCAGTCCAGCTTCACCTTTGCCTTGATTACTAAGTATACTTGGACTCCTGCAGCTTCCCCTCTTCCTTGTTTGATGCCTCCCAGCTGTTGACCCAGCGAGGCCTTTTGAGGGTTGGCTCTCTCCTCATTCCATGATGGCGATAGCAGGCCTTGCTATTCTGCTGCCATAAAGACGTTCTGGGGCAACCTTGCTCTACTGCTTTATAGATTGTTGGCTCACGGGATTGGCATCTTGTTAAAGAATACAAACCCAAGATTTGTGAATGCAATTACCAGGTAATGTTCAAGTGTATACTAAGATGTTAAAAATACAGAAATAATTTACATGTGGTAGCATATACCAGCATTCCGTAAGTGGGCTTTTGGCATGAAGTGTTTAAAGGAAAATTATAAAATTAGTCAAAAATAAATGGATAAACCCTTCCCCCTCCCAGCTATATGAACTACTCAAATCATTTCTTGATATATTTAGGCAGAGTAGTGGTCCATGAATTTTTTTTTTTATATATATTTGTGTATGTATGTGTGTATATATATATGTGTGTATATGTGTATATGTATATGTATATATATGTATATGTATATATATGTATATATATGTGTATATATGTATATGTATATGTGTATATATGTATATGTATATGTGTATATATGTATATATGTGTATATGTATATGTGTATATGTATGTGTGTATATATATGTATATATGTATGTGTGTGTGTGTGTGTATAGTCGCAGCACTCAGTAAGCAAAGGTGATGTTACCTGGTTGACTTTGTTTTTAAAAATTGCAAGATGGAGGCATACGTAGGGTAAAGATATTGTAATGTGTAGTATGTGTTTTATTTTACTGAATGCTTACACCTTAAAATATTAAGGTCTTTAATGTTAAGTTTGCTATGACACTCAAGCTTCCGGACTATAATTCAAGAAATCTTACAGCAAATATCATAATTCCATGATAAAATTAGCTACATCAAAAGCATTGGGGTAGTTTGCAAACCCTACAAACTATTTACAAGGTAATAAAACTGTTACATACATGTAAGTGTGTGTGCATGTATGTGCAGACTGATCTCGAATTGAAAATCTCAGAATAACCCTGAGACTGCAGAGTAAACACACATTCGAGTCAGCAGTGTGGGAGTATTTTGGTTATCCAGTATAGCATAGTATTGTATGTATTTATTTTCCTCATTTTTTTTCCTTATTCTTGTTCACCCCCCCCCCCCCAATACCACTTTCATGAGGTGGCCTCCTTGGATGCTTTTCCAGCTGTCCTGAAGGAGGTCCCACATAAATGCTGAGCTCTCACTGGCCGCTTTTCCTTCACTCTCTGGTCATGGTACTCTAAACCATTTCTGCTGTGTGTAGGTCAGGTGGCCAGGTCATGTGACGTAGCACTTTTATAATAGTGGCTTGGTGTTTCCAAACTTGTCTGGTACTGTGTGTGTGTGTGTGTATATAAATGAGTATAGTCTATTAAGTGGGCTAATTGTTCAGTTGAGGGTTACAGCCACACATGAGTTGTTACAAATGAAAACAGAGTATGCTCAAAATGAAATGCAAATACAGGTTTTCCTTCCCTCTTTGCCAATATGTCTATACTGAATTTTTTCTTAATGCCAAATGGATATCAGTGTTACAGCTACAACATAAAAGCATTTCATTCCACTATATCCACCGATATTTTTTTCTCCGTTTATGACATTGCTCTCAAAGCAGAAAGTGAATAATTATGAACAAAAAGACCCAAATCTGAAACCTATTTGGCAAATAGTTCTACAAACAGAAACCTGACAATCATTGAAAGTACACTTAACTGGAAAGACCCTCATTTTAAGGTATTAACCTTAAAAAATAAAGTAAATATTGCAAACTGTTTTTCTTAACCTTTGAGCCATTTGGCAATATTTTAAAACAAAATGTACCAGGAACAATGACTAAATATCTTTAAAAGAGCCCTAATTTTAATGCACAATAAAAGCATACCGATATAAATGATATTGTCATCCTATATTTTGTTTTGAAAATATATTGATATACCATAAAAATTGTATATGCCGCATAGCCACAAGGTGAAGAGTATATCTGCAGATTGGATGTGTTCTCAAAAGAACACACGCACATAACAGGAAAAGTTTTATGAAGTTCAAAATGATTCAAGTATTCAAAATATCAGTCAGTCAAAAAGCAGGTTTGTGTGACCCTAAACTGAACTGTATGCATATTGCTGTTTCGTGATAAAATGCGGATGGGGGGCCTCTTCCCTTTCATCCTGTGTGAATTTGGCCAGTGTGATATCCCGTTTGCACGTGAAATGATCAGCCTGCGTAGCTACACACCACTGCAGTCTAAACCACGATTTTCCTTTGTCTCTTCATGTGCCTTGAATTGTTCGGTCTCACAAGATGGACCTGGTTCTTTGCCGTTGAAGGTTTCAGCTAAAGCGGTTCATCATTTATCTGGAGGAACCAGCTTGGATGTTTCATGTGAGGTTGACATGGTGGGATCCTTTCTTGGGCTTGAACCAGCAGCCATTGAATTTTTGGTTAATGTCCTTAACCGCTACATTCCTTGCTGCTATAGTATATGTACCTTCTACCTTTTCTGCAAAATTTTTGAGAAATTCAGTTTATTATTGCACTAAATGGGGGATTTCTACACTAAACTGTATATATAATATTGTTAAAAGGACCTGAATTTGATGTCTCTTCTGTTCTTGGGACTTTCCCTTAACGTTACCATCTTCAGGAAGAATCTCTTCTCCCTGACCATGCACTACTTCAGGGTGGAGGAGGGTGGGGAAAGATCACTCTGCATCACCTTTGCTTTCTTTTTCTTTGTCAAAGCCATGGCCATTCTGATTGTCACTGAGAATTACCTGGAGTTTGGCCTTGAAACGGGTAAATGCTATTAGCGTTTGCTGTAAGGTGTGTGTGTGTCTATGTGTGTGGGTGTGTGTGTGGTGTGTCCAGGTATACCTGTTCCAGTTACCAAAATGGCTGATAGTTACTATGCCTTTCATTACTTGATGCTTTTAACATGTTGCGAATACCTTGTCTTCTTCTGCTTTTGCCGATTTGCTTGTTGCTTTGTTCCTGAAAGTCTGCCTGTTGCACTTATGGTAATTCTGCCGCTCTGTAGGTTTCACAAACTTCTCGGAAAGTGCCGTGCAGTTTCTGGAAAACCAGGGCTTGGAGTCACAGTAAGTTTTCGATTCGCCGATATAAGCGGGTTTGCGCTGTGCGGTCTGTGGCTTCACACTCGTCCACATGCCCGCTCTCACCAGGGGGCCCATATCCAGGCTGACGTTCAAACTGATCCTGGCCCTGCTGTGCTCTTTGATCGGGGCCTTCCTGACCTTTCCGGGGCTGCGGCTGGCTCAGATGCACCTGGATGCCCTGAACCTCACCACAGCCAAAGTTACGCAGTAAGCAGCTCAGATGCGTTTGCAGTTACCGCCGTCGGCAAGGTGGCTCCAGCAGGGCAATCAAAGCTGCTAAGCGGCTCGCGGGGGTAGGGCATTTGGTTGCCCCTCCCACAAAAACCCTTCCTCCATCTGGCAATTTTTCTTCTGTGTCTGATTGAAAGAATATTCTCAGCCGTGATTGTCCATAATCGCATTGGCTTAGTTCACCAGTGAGTATCCTTGCGTTGCTCCTGTTCAGTGACACGATTCATGCGAGAACAATGGAATTTAATTTTTTCTTTTATTTTTTTGAAGGCACTGTTCCTTTTCTGATCTTACTAAAACTCCATTATGGCAGTGCTACTATTTCTACGAGACCCCGTAGGCTGTAAAGAGTCAGGCCCTCTGTGTTGCTCACAAAAAAAAAGTTGATCTAATTCCACAGATGTGAGAGGAGAAAAATTAATTTGTAAAATGAAGATTTTCAGAGGTTATGACGTCATTGTCTAGAAGAGCACTGTAAGCCAAGTCTTTGGGATCCGCTGGGGAATCTGGAGTGAAGTGTTTTCCTCCTGTTTTGTGAAAAACACTATTTGTTTCTGCCCTGATTTCATGGCTTCTTGCAGGACGTTGCTTCACATCAACTTTTTGGCTCCCCTGATAATGGTACTCTTATGGGTGAAACCCATCACCAAGGACTACATCATGAACCCCAGTCTGGGGAAGGAGAGTCTGCCTTTGTGAGTCTCCTGTTCCTTTTAATCTTTCTGTGTTTTCTCACTGGAACCTCATGAAGCTGTGTGCAGCAGTGCAGTTGTTGTCTCGCTTCATGCTTAAATGAGTTAATATGTGCAGCAGATGGCCTAGTGCAGCGTTTCCCAATCTGGTCCTTGAGGACCCACAGCCAGTCCACAATTTTGCTCCTTCCCAGTTTCTGGAGCTGGGAGGGAGCAAAACCAAGGATGGTCCGTGGGTCCCCAGTAACCTGATTGGGAAACACTTGCTTAGCGGTTGATGTGAAGGGAAGCTGACCCTGTTCTTGAGTCCCATGGGATGGGTTTGTCGTTTCTGGGGATCCACTCAAAACGTCTCCCGTCCCAGATGTTTACAATATATAGGTAGGTTTTAGAGTCAGAAGATCGTAGCTAGCTAGCTGGTTAGCAGGACATGCTGCTTGAGCATTTCCTAAATAACGAACATTTAATATTAAGTGTGGTCCCCAAATCTCAGAGGCCACATGCAGATGGTTTGATTGCTGCTGAACATCTGCAGCTCCACAGCAAGGCTAATGCTACATGTAAGCGAGCGTGAGCCGTCGCCCTGACCCAGCTGGTGCCCCCCCAGGATGACGGAGAGCACGTATGACACCCTGCGTCTGTGGGCCATCCTGCTGCTGTGTGCTCTGAGGCTGGCCGTCATGCGCTGCCACCTGCAGGCCTACCTCAACCTGGCCAAGAAGGGGGTGGAGCAGATGAAGAAGGAGGCAGGCCGCATCAGCACCGTCGACTTACAGAAGATGGTAACCCAGTTTGGGGGCTGGGGGTGGGAATACGTGTATGGTGGACTTGCTTTAATCACATGATATTTTGCCCCATAGACTTGAAGGCTGAGACTGAAATGTTCTTCAGATACAGCATCAGACTTGAGGCTTGGGATTTCCCAGTGAGCAAAGGACCATCCTACTAACTGCCTCAATCTTAATATAGGCCAGCATTCCCTCATTATAGTGAGGGATGATCTAAAGCTGTAATTTTGGCGATTTCCTAACTTTCATTTCATCTTGATTACTCTTGTTACGGGTTTTAGAAGTTTTCTGTACCTGTAAAACTTTAATCAGCGGTTTGTGGTTTATCCGCATCGTATAAGATATCTGACCTGGTCCTTGATCCAGATGGCCTCAGTAACTAGTAAAATTATTTGCAGACCGAGTTGTGGCTCCTGGAACCTGGAGTCCCATAAATGCAGTAGGCCAAATGTGCTGCTGCCCTTGGTTACGTTTTATGCACATCACCTCTGTGTAGCTCAGGATACGCCTCGCAGACGCTGGCATAATTCCCGCACTTCAGTGTTCCGTGCTTCACCGATAAGATCCCCACCCGTTTTAGCTCTCGCTTAATGACTGTGAGCTAAGTGACTGTGAGCTAAGAGGCCTTTTCTTTGTGTCCTAGGTGGCCCGTGTTTTTTATTACCTTTGTGTGATTGCCCTTCAGTATGTCGCACCCCTAGTGATGTTGCTGCACACAACCTTGCTCCTCAAAACTTTAGGTAAGAGTGTAGTGCTGTTCAGCACCACGGTCTCTCACATCCAAGGTTTGATTCCTGTGTGTGCGTGAGCATGTGTGTGCAAATGTGTGGAAAGTGCATGTTATCATCATATCATCATCATATTTGCCTAGATTTCTTACAGTGCCCTGCTTTCCTCCAGCAGTCCAAAATTCATCTGTGCTTTGTTTTTATTTTTTTTATTGCAGTGTTTTTGTGATTGCATTTGCTGGATGGGGAATGCATATGGTTTTGGAGTCAGTCTGCCTCAGTGGCCGATGCTTTCTCATCAGATGGATAACTCAAAAAGTATTCAGTGAATGTTTTTCAACCTTTGCAGAGATGTGGAACTGCTCAAATTTTGAGAAAAATCACATCAACAATGAAACAGTGTCGCATAGTGATGGCAAAGAAAAGGGCAGGCCTCAGACGCTTATCCTGTTAGCACAATAACTCAAAGTATTTCACAGTTTTTTCCAAAGTTTTCAGACACATTGTATGAGTAACAGACTGGAACTAGACAAATTTTGAGACGTATCACTAAAATAATACCAGTTGATGGCAGTTGCATTTTAGTAATTCATGAATCTTATTACTACTTCTGAAAAAAATTAAATTATAATTAAATTATAAGATCCTTGTGGCTTCGGAAGACCTTTAGTCTTGTGAACACAGTAACTTTGAAAGTATTTAATGGATCTTTTTCAAACTTCCTATGAACTTTGTATGGGTCACTGGTTCTGAAACTTTGGGATGTAAGATGATTTTCTGAATCTTATACATAAGGTTTATAAATACCACCCCCCCCCCCCCCCCCCCCCCCCCC
>JAODJU010000119.1:28454092-28472131 GCA_026776725.1 Gnathonemus echidnorhynchus | reverse complement strand
TTAGTGTGCCGGGAGGGGGGGGGGGGAGCGTGCCTTCCAATCTGCTGAAGCTGCAGCTGGGGAGAGCTGGCAGAATGCGCCGGTAACTGCGAGACAGCAGAATAACAAGCGCAAAGGGCACACGTGTGCAAATATAAAGGAAGCGTGGAATTTTCCACATGAGACAGTGGGCTGTATCTGCAAGGCATCTCTTTACAGTTTTCCCCCTGCATTTAAGACAAAAACGGTCTCGTGGGGAGGGGCGGGAGGAGCAAAGCGTAATATTCAGAACAAAGGGTGGCTCTTTGATCACTATCAATCTGCTGGATCATAAAGGAAAATAATTACATTTCAGCATCTCCCCATTAGTCAGAAAATACGAAGTAAAAAGGAAAATTCCTTTTGAAGGTGTTTTCTTTCTCTATACTCTGACTGCGTGTTACCCAAAGACTATTATCTGTTAAAGGGTAATGCTTATTAAGTCTAAAAAGCAGTCATCATTCATCTTGCACAATGCTTGTCTGTAAATTATGACATTATCTTTGAGACCGTGGAAAAGGGGGAGGGGGGGATTCTAGGGGGGAGGAGAGAGAGATCGAGAGAGAGAAACAGAAAAAAGAGAAGAGATTGAAAGAGCTGGGAATGAGAAGGGCGAGACCTTTCCAGTGGGGCCTGTCAGATTTATTTCTCGACATCAAGGGCCCAGCTACACTGGCTGGTTGAAGCCCATCGAGCTGCTGCCTGAGCTCCACACGGCCGGGCTGGAGGGGTGAGGGCCAGGGTTTGCAGGGGACAGTTGCCAGGGGACGGGGGCCCCAAAGCTTCTGCCCTCGTCTGGCGTGCCGGACCAGTGCCCGAGCTGAGATCCCGCCTGGTCACCACTGGAAACGAAAAGCTGTCAATGAGATGAAAGGGCTATCGCTTCAGATCTCCATGTCAATACAACAGAGGGAAAAGTGAATGAAAAGAAAACATAACTGTCACAATGATACATTTTATATTTTACAACACTTTTTCTTTATGTACTCAGACTGTGCTCTGGTATTCATAGACTCGCATCTGTCCACCTGCTTCCCCTCTTTGGTGACTTCTGCCGACCTGGGCACGCCGCTCCTTAGTAACCAGCACCGCTGTCTGCACACCCTGGAGTTCAGCAGTATACGTACTGTGATATCTTCCCCCTGGTTTGTTGGGGTTCGTAATAAGCACATCTCTATTTTGCCTACGAACGAATCGCATAATCCGCTTTTCGAATAAGTCGGAGAATGGACTCTTGTGAGGAAGCAGCTTGAAAAATGTTTATGATTCGTGCCATTTGTCATATAATCGTAAACGTGGCTTTCTGGAGATAAAATTGCATGCCTCCATTTACGGTGGCCTCATTGGAATGATCAGACCAAGATTCATCTTTGTGTAACAAGCCCTCCCCCGTAGATGTTGGAAAAAATACAGAAATGAATGCGACAAAAGCACAGAGATGTTATATAGATATATAGAGGCAAGTACATATGTGTTTGGACCTGGATCTGCATTTGCACTGGGGATGTGCATTTCCACAAAATATACACATGCTTCCTCGCATAGCGAAGTGTAACCTAGCAACTATTAAATGAAAATTGCATTCAGCTACTTAGACGAATGGTGTTTGTCTGCTACTGGATTTCTCTTCAGTTTCACTAAGCACTACTTAAAAAATTTTCATCCCCCCCCCCACCACCTTTTCCTGATTCTCCTTTGTGATTTTATAGGTATTAATCAAATCAGTGGCTTTTTGGCCACGTGGATGAATATGCAAAACACAAATACATTGATAAACTGATAAAAGACAAATGACATGTGATGACAGACTAGCTAAATATTTCGAATATAACATTAATTTTCTTAGATGAACCTTTCTTTCTTCTCTCACGCACACAACAAACACACACACACACACACACCATTGACAGCATTTTCACCTTAAGAGCAGCTAGCAACATGAAGAAATAGTCAATCATATTTCCTACTCCTGGTCAGGACTGCCCCAGGTTCAAAGATCCTTCTAGAAGAACTGTCATGGGTCCAGCTCTCAGGTGTGAATGCCTTCAGCTACTCATCTCTGGACTGTTTTATATCGATAGGAACGTTACCAGCACCTGTCTGCCCTCACATCCTCCTTGGTCATGTGATCACCCTGAGGTTCATATCATTATGCTATCTGCAGCTAGCAATTATTAGCGAAAATGACCTTCAATTTTTCCATGATGATGAGAAGCCTCTACTTGTTTATATAAGTTACAGCTATATTAATTTAATAATCTTCGTATCATTTTCTCAGAATTCAGAGCGTTATTTTTCGCATATCATGATGTAGATGAGTGGGCAGGCATTGTAATGTTTTTGCCTTACTTTGTATATGATTTTATGAGTATTTTCCCATGACTGGTTGCCGGAATCGTCAAGCGCTCAGCAGATTCATACAGTGACTTGCTGGCCACTACAGAGACCAACAAAGCTGTAGGAGAGACACGGCCATCAAATGCAGATCCACGAGCAGCATAAGCCATGTACCCTGAGCAGAAAGACGCCGGAAAAATCCGCAGCCCTGTGAGTTCCTAGTCTGGCACATGCCACCTTTGCCAGATGAGGCACCAAGAGGACTGCTAATTACCAGTTTCATCCTTTGTACCTCTTCTCGCATTTAACTAAGTCTATAAACTAAAAGCTTCCCGTCCGCTAGCTGAGAGAGTTTAGCCACTGTCCTCTTTACATGGTCTCAGCTGGGCTCCACATAAACATGGCCCTTTAACTGAAAATAGGCCGTATGACACATTTTGCACTAATATGAAGAAGACTGAGGCAAAGCAATTAGAACGGAGAAGCATCTATGGAAGCCAGCCTTCATTCTACGAGCTGTCAGTCAGGAGATATCTGCAGCTCCTCTGTTTTAGCGGGAAAAAAAAAGAAAACGCTGTGGAGACCTAATTTAAAGTTCCTAAATTTGCAGTTCAGTTCTTCACCCAGGATCGACCCAATCACATTATAACTGCAAAACAAGAAAGTTAGTCTCCATAGAATAACTTCACCAATCGTTCATCCTCAGCTTTGATGTGTGAGTCATTTTTAATCACATCACTTCTTCATTGAGGACTAGCTTGTAATTTCTATGTATTTTTATAACTATTAGAAGTGGAAAGTGTCATTAGCTAACAGAGTTAAAAATGCCTGAGCGCCGAGTCATCTGTCTAGAAACCCAGAATAATCAAATTCATTTTTTTTTGTTTTATTTTACCTATGAAGTACACACAATGATTGGAATACAAAGGCCAAAATAGTGTGAAATAAATCACAGTTATTTGACTTAAGTGTGAAAATGGTAATACTATTAATTTACAGCTCCGTGAATAACACAGCAGCTTGTAATATGTATACATATAATTACACACACACACAACTAGTGTTTGTTTGAATGTCTATAATAAAAATTAATTGGAATGAAAAATAAAAAATTATATATATATATATATAAATATATATATATTTTTTACGACTGACATCAAAACCAAAATGGAGAACATCATGAATACATATACTGAAGACAGTGTACTTTTCTGCATGTGTGATGCCTTGAAATCAGTTTTTGGCTCTTCCAAAATTGTATATTTTGTGCAAGCTTCTGTACTTAAAAAAGACAGCATCACTGTTATACTCAAGCCAAACCAGACAGAGTACATAAAACTGTGGGGTCCCTACCGTTTGTTTATTATATTGCGAAATGTTGTGTGTTATATTTGTGTGCAAGTAATACTTTTGTTCTAAAATTAAGGAGAAATTAATTAAATTTCATGCTTTCACACTACAAATTACAAAATAAAATTTCAACTTTCTGGGTGAGAAATTATGAATTACAAATTTTCAAACTACCTTAAAATTTCTTCTCTTTTCAAAATAAAAGTTTCCCAACTAAGTTACTATTTTATGTTTTTGTTTTGTGACAATAGTACTGATCGTTATCCTTAAGAACTTTTAAAATAAAATTAATCAAAGATTAGAAAAGAGAATATCCATAAAATATTTTATTTCCAAAAATATTTGGTTGCCAAGGTCATCTTCCCCGGAACAAGATAAGTAATTTTTATTCTTGTTTATGTGACCTCAGCCTCTATAAAATCACAGGTGTCACTTAGGAATCCCATATGGACTCTACGTGTGGGAAAGCTGCAGTCAGACAGCTGATTGCGGCCGGACTCACGGCAGCGACACAGGGCCCGCGGGCCGACGCGACGCTCAGACAATGGGCCGTCATTGTGCCGTGCGGCTGACCCCCGGCGATTCAATTGTCCATGCTTCTGGGGGAATTGTGTCACAGTGAAGGAAGCCAGACGGGGCGATCCATCAAAAGGCCGGCACTGTGGCGTCGGTGTTACGCCGCAGGGCAAAGAGCCTCCGGTCAAACGGAGCCGAAAACCATACGTACGTGATGGTATCTTTGTTAGCGTATGTATATATGCGATACTACCCTGTTTGATGAGTATTCCGCGTGAAATCCTGTTAAAACACCCAGACTGACTGGACTGCGTTGAATAATGAGTCAACGGCCTTGAAAACATCAGATCGAGCATAAGAAACAGAGGGACTTTTTACTACAAAAATTGTCGTTAGCTAACCTAAGCGTGGCTCATACAGTGGGAATGTAGAAACCCGCCATCCGCTAATCCCCCCGGGAGCATTTATTCACTGACAATATTGGACAATACGAGGCCTGATGCAGGCTTTCCACCAATCAAGTCGCTCGCTTGCTTCAGCTTCATTAGGATGCAGATAACCCTGCAGCTCCTGCTTCCCACTTGGCGGCTAAGTTAATTAGCAATCCGCTAACTAGCAGGGCCCCTTCACTCACACCCTCCCAGCACTCTATTCCTGTCTGCCTCTCTCGCACCCCAACCCCCCAACTTCTGCCGCGTCCATTAGCATAACAGCCGTGCCGGACCCGCTGGCTTCTCTATGCTCTCGCCAGGCTCCTGATTAAAGAAAGAATCCCCCCTCTCTAACTGAATATTCAGCTCCTTTCATCATCAGCCACACGGCACCCCGAGAAGATCTGCCACAAAGACCCCAAACTGTCAAGTGTACCTGTTCCTTCTGTTTGTCTGCCCCAGAGTTTCCAGCTGAGGCTAACTGTCACCTGTTTTGAACAGACCCTTCAGCTTGTGATGGTTCCTTTAATCCCATCTATATATGTATGAAACCAAAAGTCAAAGCTGCCCAGCTTTTGTATACAAGGCATAGTGACTTATTTTATGAAATAAGCCCTCGGTGCTATAAAGGCGACCCACAGTGATCAGCTCAATGAATATTCTTTTTTTTTTTTTCTTTTTGCCGCCATTGAATTTTTCTTTCGTTGAAGACGAGCCATCATTGTACCTGATTGTGATGTTCACTCTCAAGTTCTGCCCTGACGGGGCCTCCTTGCCCGGCCCCCGATTTCAAGGCAAAACGCCTCATTAGTTCCGCCGCTTGAAGGGTTCCCGCTCAGCCTCGTTTTTTGGTTACGCATTCCGTTTGAATGGGGTTCTGGGGAGACCCCGTCCTGAGCTGCTCGCTGCTGCTGCCGGAGAAGGGCTGGGGTTGGGGGTAGCGGCCGCGACTCGTTGAGCTTCGCGGTAATTTCACGCGATTGTTACGGCTCTGGCTGCAGACCTCTTTTAATCTCAACAAAAGCTATTTTATGAAAAATGTGATTTGGTGCATTCAGGTACCTGTGTAAAACATATCTTATTGAAAGGCCCAGCTTAAGACTCTGTAGGACAGGCTGCAGATGCATCCCTGAGCAAAACCCAGAAGAGCATTTATTTACATACCGCCAAGTGGTAACTATTATGTTGCGTTAATTACATTACATTGTCAGAGATACAGTGTAAATAAATGAATTAAAACACCTCTGTTTTTTATTGCAAATAGATATTTCAAAATGTTTATTAAAACGATTGAAAATTGGTGCTTTTATGTAACAGGATGACGCAATGTTAATGGTGGCATAATATTGCTTGTGTCAACTGTCAAGAGAAGACAAGAAAGACACGCAGTGCACAAATATTTTTGGAGCAATGAAAAAAATTGAAAAACAAAAATTGGTAACACCCAGACACAGTGATACAAAGCTCCATTTCAGGCTGTGCCACTAAACGTTAATTTAATTGTGCTGTTTTGTCAGGGAAATAGAAGAGTTTGGAGGGTCAGGTTAATATTGTCTCTTCCTTCTAAGGTGAACTTGTCTAGTATCAGTGATGTGTAATTTCATTGTGTCATATTTAATTTTCTGCGTCTCCCCCAAGCAGAGTATCTTTAAAAGTGTAAGACATACTGTTTCCAAAACGGAGAGTGTAATTGATCATGTGACGGAGGACATGAAGGGGCAATGCTGTACCAACATGAGGATTTAAAGGATCTGAGGCACAGCTGTCCAGCTGGACACATGGAAGAGTTAGACAATGAACTTAAATTGTACATCCAGTAAAATACCAAGATGTAATAAAAGATCTAGATTTGGTACAGAACATATTATTTTTCGTCATTTTCATTATGACGGCACTTTAGTTTTACAGATTTTTTTGTGCTTCACATGTGATTCAGATATAAAGTGTTTGTTTAGTTAGGACAATGTAGATGGCAAAATAAGTATTTTTTGTCAAGTGTTCAGTTCATATTTAGGCAACATGCTGTCCTCAGCTGGACTATACTCACAGTTTGTTTGTTTGTTTCTTCTGTGTGATTCATTTCTGTTCGAATACTGAAATGTACGGGTATATGGCACGTTGTGGAGAGAGTCTGCTAAGCTTTAAATAAATCGCTCAGGACAATATTGGACATTCAGAGTCCGTCCCACACCAGCCCACTGTCCTCATTCTGACCCACAAGACCCCTCATGCTGCTGGATGCTAAGAACTCTGGCCAAGCATTTTCTCCCCACTGCCAAGTTCTTCTGCATCATCTTTGGCTTTCCGTGACACCATCAGCTAAGGGTCAAGGGGTGGGTGGGGGTGAGGGGTGGAGGGACCGAGTTTGGCAAAAGTTTAGTTAAAGTTCACAAGTGGGTCAGCCGGAATGGGCGCATCAATCTGGAGCACCCCCTGGTGACCCCAGCTCCAGTGAAGATGCTATCACTGCTCCTCAGTAAAAGCCAGCAGCCATTAATTTGTATTTGGGAGTTGGGGGGGGAGATGGTTACTATGTGTGGTAATAAAATGACTTTGGGACAATCTGTGCGGTCTTTGTGTGAGCCTGTGTACTTAGACCAGACTGAAACTACTGGTCAGTGAGTAACATTGACATTGAGGAGAAGTAAACAGGCAATCTGCATGCCATCAATTGCAGGCCGATACTCAGACAAAGGTAATGAAGGAGACCATTCAGCACTGACCATGTGGAGTCCCAGAATGTACATGCAGAGCGGTGATTAGCTGGACTCTTCTTCATCCATGCGAAACGTTAATATTTAAATAAATAGGAGGAGCAGTAATCTGTCTCAAGAGAACATGCAAGATGTGAAGTACCCAATATTATCTGGGACAATAAAAGCTGGTAAAAACCTGTGACACACAAAAGTACTATATGTGTGTGTGTGTGTGTGTGAACATATATAACTTGCAGCATGATTTCTCATAACTGACGGTGAAATTTGAAAACTATATTTCCCAGTATAAAAATAAATATTGAAATCGAATATTCTGCTATAATTTAAAATTTACACATCAACACACAAAAAGATATGATATCAAAGGCATCGGATGTGGCTTTCAGGGGATATAATCAGTGATGTGTCAGCCGTTCTCCTGTCATGCCCAGATCTGAGCAACGTTTGTCCTTATCGTTGTTCTTGTGAATATCAAGCTCCATGTGAAATCTTTGTCATACTGGAAAAAAACATAGAAATAATTGTTATAGATGTAGCATTAAAAGAGTGTTTATACTGGCTAGCAATCCTCCAGAACAGGGAGAGCTATCCAAAGCCATTGGCAGCCATGCGTTGAAATGTTTTGTATTTGTATAGTTCATGGTGTAGGACCTAAAATCCAGACTGTAAAGTGAGGAAATCAAAGGATGACCATCTTTTATTATTTAGAAAAGTATATGTGCACCAAAACATCAATAGTATGCTTTAAAAACCCTCTTTTCAGCTTTAGTAGTCCTGAGGAAATTTCCTTCAGAGTTTTAAGATATTTTATATGATGCAATACTCTGAAGTGACTCTGCAACTATCCGCATACACCCAGGGCCCCAAGTGACTTTGAAAATATACATATACATCATAGACCACAGGGTGACTCTGCAAATATCTACATGCATACAAAGACCTTCGAGTGACTGTTGTGGATATCTGAGTACCGCGAAAAAGACAGCAGACATGAAGCTACACCACAGGCAGAGTCGTACTTGGCTGAAGGTGACACGTGGCTGTTGAATGATTCTGCTCAGGACTCCCCAAGGTGGACCCGAATTAAAATAGCATTGAACCTTAATGCCGTGACCTTCGTGACCCAATATTAAAATTTAATGATCTGTAATATTAGTTGGGAGACAGAAGTAAGCACACTGTCACGAGGACTGTCATATCGGAATACCTCACCGCACTAACGGCATTACCCGACGGGCTCATCCCTTTTCGCAGGTTTCGTCAATTTTCACACAAATTTCTTCAGAAAATGGCAGCCTGTGAATTAAAAATTTATTGTTTTCAACAAACTGACATCCCATCTAGGGTGTACCACAGCCTCACCCCCGGTGCTACTAGGGAGATGCTCCAGGGCCCCCATGCCCCTGACCAGCAAGTGGACAAAAGATGGATGGATGGATGGAACAATTTCCCTGATATTCAGTAAATATCTGCTATGTGCATGTTTAACTGAAAAATAATCCAAGAGTCATATATTTACAATTTAATAAGATATATGAAATTTTGCTGGTAATTTTATATATTTTTTGGCATTAACCTTAGACTGCTGTTTAACATAAATTAACACAGTCATAAAACTTGCAGGTGAAAATAAAGGAAAAAAAAACTGCTGTTATTACTACAGTGCAATGTTTAATAGCATGGACTGTTCAGTTAAATTACAACTGTATATAACTTTATAGTTCATTTTTTATTCGGAAAGGTACCAAATAATAGATCCCATGTAAATACAGTACAATAACACCCAGCTCAAATTTGCTGCATATTACAATCATTTTTTAGATTTAAAAAAGTTTTAGATTTATCATGCATTTCACATATTTAATTTATTTTTCTTTTAGGGTCTTTGACATTGAGTGGAAAAACACATTTCCTGCCAGGAATGTATGGTACTGCATGTTCCAAGTTTAGTTTATAAAGGCAAACAATGTCCATTTAAGCTTGTTTCTGTATATTTATTTCTTGTCAGTTGAAATTATTCAGAATATTAGGCCAGTTTGAATGAAGCACCTCTGACATCATTCTATGGTAGAGAAAAACAGTTTCTGATCTTGAATGCTCTCCAAGATGGGATGTGGCTATGAAAATATTAAATGTTAAATGTCAAAGCAAAACAACAAAAATTATCCTAATTTGATTTTTTTATTACCAGACAATAGCTTTCTTATCTAATGGAAATTGTACTGGATTGTACCTTTTACTTTGTACAAAAATAATCTCCTTATGACATCACAAGGAGCCATTTCTATTATTTTCTATTCCATTTCTACTACTTTCCTGCTTCTAATATATGAATGACTAATAGAATGCTGCCAATTACCAACCAAGTTCCACATACAAGGAAACTTATCCATCCATCCATCCATCTTATAACTAGATATCCTGGTCAGGGTAGTGGGGGAACAATGTATAATCATTTTATTAATATGTAAATGATGTCAAAAATTGCAAAAAGCATTGGAAAGCAGAAAATACACAACAATGAAATGCTTTTTGAAACAGTAAGGGAATGACTGAGAAGTCTCTCTTCTTTTTTAACCTCTGATACATATTTGGAATGGAAGCTTAACATATGGTTTTCAATCCTAGATTCAGCACATGAACATACAGTTTGATCGGTTAAAAAAAATCATAAACAGCATGAAAAATTACCTAAAATTCTGGCCACCATGAATCTTCAAATGCTGCACAACCAGCCACACACAGACACGCACATACATATATTCCTATCATTATGGGGATTCTACATTCATTTCTATGGACATAACCCTAAACCTAACTATGACAACCCTAACCCCTACCCAGCCCTGACCTTAACCATAAATAACTAAACAAAATTCAAAATTTATTTTTTTTTAGTTGCATTCAGAGATTGTTATTCAATTTAGTTTTATACTCTGGGGACCTAAAAACGTCCTCACAAGCTAAAAAGTAGCAGGTTTTACCACATTGAGGGGACATTTGATCCCCACAATGTGATATATACAAGCCCCCATGCACACAGCGTCCCTTACAAAAGCTCCAAGCTGGAGAATGACCCTGCAGTTCCCCTGTCACCACAGTCACGCCTTGTTCCTGCCGTTTCCTAGGGCTGAGCATGCATACAGTTATTTTATATACCCTGCAGACACACAGCCTCTACAGCTCTGACCACAGACGCCTAAAGAGGCAAAAGTGTGTGTGTGTGTGTGTGTGTGTGGGGCGGGGGGGGCTCCCTGCGAGGGACATGAGGGAGGGGGTACGTGGGAAAAAATAGTCAGACGACTCCCTAACAGCAGCAGGGCGGCTCCTGACCCCAAGGCTCGGCCTATGAGGTTCCTTATTAAAAGCGGAGCGAGCCAAACAAAGCCGGCCCTTTGTAACTATATTCATAACCCCTGCGAGGGGCCGTCGGGCCTGTCTGGCAGAAACGGCCCTGTGTGGCAGCGGCTACAATGGGCCGAACGTCTCATCTTCCCACAAGGTGGCCGTACAATATGGAGGCTGCTGGGGTCTCCATAGGAATCCCTGACACAGGAATCAATCACTGTGACGTTCCGTCGGAGTTAATCATTTCAAATACAATGGCGAAAACGGCGGGCACTTACGAAAAAGTCATTAGAAACTCTTAAACTTTGTCATATGATTTGTTCCTACTATAAATTCAAACCATATTTCAATATTAAAAATGGGTTATGGAAGAAACCATATTTTAATAAATAAGATTTTAAGAGTCATTTTCTTTATAGTTTGGCCCTGGTTCCTGCTATCTAGGTAAGAAGGACGTACCGTGTGAATAACAATTCACTAGCGAGCTAACCCTGTACCTTTACGTTACGCAGCGAGGCGATAAAGGTGTCGGTCTACGTGTACGAAGTCTGGGTAATGTGGGGATGACAGTCCCAGGCACCTTCTTCACAAAGGCGATCTTTTCACAGTGCATCTCTCCCCAAGCTCATATTTAAAAAATACAGCTCAAGAGACTTGTGGCCAATTATTTCAATTTGCAGAGAAAGGGCAAGAGATACTGAAAGAGGTGAAAGTGGCCGTGGCAGCAGACACCCGGCTGCTCTGAAGCATGTGAACGGTCACCGCTACAATGACCTCTGACCTCTGTCTTGTGAATCCTTCTGCCCTTTCCTAGTCTGACATGGCTCCCTTTTTGTGTTGTTTAAGATGGAACCTCAGGCCACTTAATCCTGTTGTTTACAAGGTGGCATGGCCTACTTGTCTATTGTCAGTGTTTGGTGGCCTACAGATTAAGAGCCTGGCTAATAGACTGAACGCAGGAGGTCTTCTGCTTGAACGTACCTTAGACCTTATACTTGTGGTTATAACTCAAGAAATGATCTATACTATTAAAATATATCGTTTAAATAGTTCTATGGATAATAGGAATCAGTAAACAGGGGTAAAATGCGAGAAAGACCTTTGACATTGTTTAGTAAGACTGAATGACAGACACATTTAGCCAAACCATGGAACGACACTTAATGGTAGATCATCTAGCAAGCATTGATTTTACAAACTGAGGACAGTGTGTTGTGGCGATCAGTAATGCATTATCTAAAAGACACACAGACTGATTCACAGCATCGCTCTTCAAAGAGCTGGGAATTTCCCTGAATAAATCAAGTTATGAATGATCCCCTGATAGCGACGTCCAACTTCCACAAAACACTGAAATAATGGACAACTTATGACTGTTGCACAGAGACAGAATTCCATGGTTGCACATATATATACACAAGAAAACCAATAATAAATGATAACAGCAGCCATTTTCTCCCTAAAAACTAATTAAAATTGAGCAAAAATATTCTCAGTAATGCGTAAAACAGAATCTCAATCTGTAAAATAGAGCTAAGAAAAAAAAGTCAAAAAGCAAAGTGATTGCTGAGTATGTTGTGTAATTATTTTTATTAGAACATTAAAGGAAGAGGAGACACACCTAGTGAAATGAATGTACTTGCATTTTCATCGTGTTCATACATACATTTTCAAGGTCAGTCTGTGTGTTTTTTTTTGAGCCCATGTGTTTAAAATTTTTCAAAACACCCAAATAAATTCAAGCATTAGAATGAAAACATAATTGATGATATATGCAATTATTCGGTTAATAACAGAGAGAAGCAGAAAAACTTTATCACACAGCACTTGAACTTGTCCCAAGGTTATTGCCTCAGCATGAAAATAAAAGATACTTTGTCCACCCCACTTTCATTTTTATATTTCTGTTTATTCATTTTGTGGGTTGTAAGCCTTGAACTAAATTTGCTTCATGGCTACCTGTATTTTTATATATACTCTTCCCTTTCATTCTGATTTCCCTCTTATTTGTTCCCAGCTCCCATTTTCTTTCCTGTAACCCTGAATCCCCCACAGTCCCACTTTGCTTGGATGAGGGCTAACAAAGGCCATTAGTGAAGTTTGAGGAAACAGGTAGGGCAACAGACACGGACTTTGGACGTGAAGATTACACTTCCACACTTGTGCCAGGCACTCAATGTGAATAGCTTCACTATAATGTTTATATAATAATATAAAGTTTTAAGGACAAAAACTATAAGTGCTGTCTGAGAAACTTAATGTAGGGTAGTTATGGCCGGCATACTCTGCCGGTACGGAATCACTCAGGGAATTATTTACGTCATCGGTTAGCGATTGGCACGCTAAGTGACTTTAGCAGACCACCATAAAAGCCTTCAGAGAGGGTGTGAAAAAAACGCAGCATTGAAACAAGCACCTGTTAACTATGAGGTTAGCTGAATGAACACACTGGCTAGCAAAATACGAGACTATCAGCAGAGCAGAACCAGCTGGATAGAAAGGTGTCTGAGACATTCATGCAGGCAGTCAGTCGTCCAGGCTGCCTCAGAGGGGTCAGAGGTTAAATGGCTGATGACTGCAGGGTCGTGGCCTTTGATTGAGAATAAGCCCTCATGTGTGGCTTGTTCAAATAGGCAGCCATGTTTAAGCACTCCCCTGGGTGAGGCTGAAAATGAGGAATCCATTGACAATCCAGCAAATGTGGGGTTAAGTAATCAGTGGCAACCACTATGATGCTATGCATTATTATGGCAAAACTAAAGAACAGCTTAGCAAACAGACTAGACACACACACACACACACACACACACACACGCAGGTTTGTAATTATATCTTTGTGGGGACTCTCCATTCATTTCTATGGGGAAAACACTAATACCAACATAACAACCTTACCCCCTACCCATCCCTAACCTTAACCATAAGTAACCAAACAAAATATGAGACTTTTGGCATTTTTACTTGTTTGATTGCAGTCACAGATCTTTGTGGCAACCTGAAAAATGGTCCCCACAATGTAATATAAACATAATCCACACACACGCACACACACACACACACGTGTATCTGATTATATATATAGGCTAGTTATACAGTTATAAATACACAGGCAATTGATTTAGTCATTGGTTATACTGCTGAGAAATATCTACCGATTTTCAGTTTTCCTTCTTGCTAATATCTGTTTATTCCCCATCTTGTAGTGTTTCTTTACTTTTCATTAGAAGGCAGTTGTGGCACTGTAAAATTCATAGGAAAAAAACGGGGAATAAAGGAAAGTTGATTTTGAAAATACTACAAAACTTACATAGGTAGTCATTCTAACGAAAACATGATTTCTATGACTATGAAAATATCAATTGCAAAATAAATTTGTCATATATGTATTTATCCATCATAATTCTATATTTATCATTTTTCATCATTCGTTATAAAAATAATCATATAAAATATAACAGACCATAAACAATAACTCAGCAGTCACATTTCTTAAAATTAAACATATCAATTAATTAGTACAAGAGAGATGCATGTCTAATTTCTAAAAAGCTCTGGTATAAACCATTTCTTTGATTAGAATTAAAGTGTTTTTAAAAAAGCTTTGCACATTTTTTTAAATCAGTTTCAGAAATGGGTGTAACACCGTTAGTCATGTGGCTTGGACAAAAATTGTAAATTTGATAAACATCTAACCATCATCATCGTCGTTGTCATGGTCATTGTTGTTTGTTGTTCTTCATCTCCTCAGCATTGCCTTTCTTATTATTACAGATTCTGGAGTATAAAAATGCAGTTGATGATGAAGCAAAACATAGAGCCACTTTAGATGTTGGAGGTCCCACAGTGAGGTCCAGGCCCATGGTCCTCTGGTGTCCCAATCTGCTCCGTCCGTCAGCGCTGGTGCCCGAAGCCCAGCTCCCCCCCCCACCCCCCCCAATGGTTCTCCAGCTTGACCCCAATGGCATGCGGGGCCAAGCGGGCACTCGGGGGGCAGCCGCGCCAAAAGGCCCCCAGAGCCCGGGCTTGGGGGCCCTACTCACCCGTGGTGACTTTCATCTGCGTCCAGCACACCAGCGTGACATTACCGCTGAGGGATTATCTGCTTTTTTTTTATCCCCCTGCAATAGAGAGCTGGAGAGCTGGAGAGTTGGGCGGGGGCGGGGGGATGGGGGGGTATGTAACACAGAAGCATGAGGGGAGGGTGGGAAAATAATAATAACAATAAAAAAAACACATTGTGCTTTTCAAATGGATGGGAAATGATTCCATGGGATTTGCTGACAATTATGTTCCCCTGCCAATCAATTTCATTGCACGCAAATTGCCGCATAAGCCAAGACCCCGAGAACAAAGGCGCCGTCAGCGGGCTGTACCTGAGAACGCAGCAGGCCGCCGTAAATAACCTGGGGCTGCGCGCTCTCCGCGGAACAGGACGGGGCGCACGCCAACGCCGTCAACCCGCGGGCTGGCCGACGAGCTGGAATCGCGAGTGGGTCCTGATCCGTTACTCGAGCTGGAGGGTGTGACCCGGATCCCCCGCTCGCCTTGGCTCTCCTGCTGTCTAGCTCGCTAATTTCTCCGAAATTGATTAGCTAACACCGCTCCGTTCCGAGAAAGTACAGGTACTTCAGGGCCACGCCTGCTAAATTGCATTACTTGCAGTCCTTTTTGGGTCCCTCTGAGGTTATATTTACGATCATAGCAACAGTTCTTTCTTATTTCCTTCGCTTTTCATCCATATTCCGAAAACGAGAGCGCTGCTGGTTAAGCGCAGCCGTGAGCGGCAGCGGCGACGACGGCGACCATGATGGCGGAGTCGACAACAGCGACGGGGGTTTTAATGTGTGGCGGCTCTTTTTGTTTGATAAGCGCATGCCTGGATTACAGCATTACAATAATGACATTTAGAAGAAGAAAAGGCAGAAAGCCCCCCACTGGTACCGGGGGGAGAGATTTAGGAGGTGTGTTCTGTGTTCATGGGGAGTTCTGTCTCTTCAGGGTTTCATTTGATCTGAGGAGTGACAGGTGGTCCTCTCTGTGGTAACGGGGGTCCGAGGCTCCGCCTCCCTGACCGGGGTCAACCGGCCATGTTTAATTGGGTGATAGGGGCCCTGAAAGTGCCGTATAGTATTTGTGGGGTGAGGATAAGCTGCACCTGAACTGGACGGCTGCCAGTGCGCCAGGTCACCTTTCATGCTGCGTCGGGGGCATTCTTGCCTTAATCCTCCCCCAAACTAACAGAGGCCGGAGCCAAGACTGAGACTCGCCCCTTCAGTCCCCCCAAACCAGATTAAGAGCCCAGTGGGAAAGGGGAGTCTGCCCTTGCAGGAGCGGAGTGGGTAGGGCCTCACTGCCAGCAGAAACCCATAATAACCATTAGATCTCTCGTGAAATAGCCAGTGCAATGAGCCACTTGTAACTTTTGCTCAGGAAGTCAGAGGGGTCAAGACATCAGCATAAAAATAGCTACATTTATGATATTTGGCCAATTCCTACATACTTGACCCATGCGATCAATAAACACATGCAGCCACATGCACACACACCTACAATTTTACGCTTTTAAGTGAATTCATATATTAATTTATTTCTTGATTCATTGTCATTTTGACCAGAAAAAAAATCTTTATTGTTGAATGACAGTTTTAGCTTTGTCAAATACGTATGCAGATATAGTGCTTAATTAATACTAATCTTAAGCGTTATTTCTCAGAATGGGGTCCAAGATGTATCATGGGGTTAAAATGTTAAATTATCAGAAGCAATAAAGTGAAAGAAGTTCACGGGAAAAGAAGTGGTACTTAGATCCCAGCTGGATGGATTCTGTAACTGTTAGGTTCAACAACCAAATCCATTTTCCTTTTCAGTACTCATATTTCATTGTGCCTGCAGTTTGATTCAAATTTATTTCCTCCGCTGCAATTTTCTGCGATATAATTACAAAAGAATATACTTTACATACACTGGAAGGGTACTTAGTAATGGCCCTTCATCTGGCTATTTGATTTGATAAAAACCATCAATTACCTTAAATATGTTTCACATTATAATACCACTAAATCTCTGCCTTGATGTTGCCAAAATCAAACTTGGTTAAAGAAACTCCGCAGACAGAAACCTGGCTGGAAGCCATTTCGCATCACAACACGCCGTTCTGTCTTGCAGCCAAGAGCTGAAAATCAGGTTAATCACATTTAGTGGGGCTACCAAGAAGTCAAGAATGCTTGTAATTTAGTGTCCAGGAAATAAATAAATGTAATTCATATCTTATTTTTATTATGGCATATAATTTATTTTTCACTTTTATATACATTTTTATTTTAATTATATGTGCATGTGTGTATGTTTGTGTATGTAGAGAAGCACTAAAATGCAGGTTATTATTGTCAGACTATAGGAGTCCTTTCTGAACTACAGTGAGTGCTGCGGGTGTCAGAGGTCGAGTCGCTTCCACGGTGGTGACGTTCTACAGCGGCTCAGGCCCGCCCGCGTCTGACAGCCTCTCCGAGTGGCAGCCGCACCCCCCCCCCCGCTGTAACCCTCGCCGGGTCCTGGCCCCGGGGGGGCGACATATCGCACCAGCGTCTCTCAGCCTCCGGGGAATCCTGAAAAGCACATTCCCTCCCCCGACGCAGTGGCAGCAGAATCAGCATCTATCAGTACCCATCCACCATTCCCACTCCTCTGCTCTGCATCCCTAAACTCCATGTCGGCAAGTTGGCACAGCAAGATAGCTGTAACGTTCACCTCCGTAACATAAATCAAAACTAAATCAGTCTCCTATTTGGAACCACAATATTCAGACAAAATCTGACAGGATCTGTTCACTTGTTCATGTTTAAGGTTGAATTACACAACAAACCCTATGTAAATCACTGCACTCCAGCATTCATCAATGCATCCATCTGATGCCTGCAGTGACTTCCTCCAGAATATGAATCTACAAGATGAAGACTTCACCTCTCTTCAAAGTGCACCACTTGTGCACTCCTACGGTTTCTCTCCTTCTCGCTTACAGAGACTTATTCTTTCCCCATGGAGCATTCTTATGTAACCATGTTTCTAACAAAGTGCAGCTCCTCTGCTAATTTGTCCTTCACTGGCCACAGCAGGAATACCTACACACACACACACACACACAAACACAGAGGTTTGTAATATTGTATATATATCTGTGTGTGTAAGTATTCTTGCTGTGTATCTATACATTTGTGTGTGTATATATACATATACACACATACACAGAGGTTTGTAATATAATATAATATTATATATATATATATATATATATATATATATATATTATACGAGACTTTTGC